>CAUYLG010075688.1:0-143541 GCA_963573385.1 Cacajao melanocephalus
AACATGGTGAAACCCGGTCTCTACTAAAAATAAAAAAATTAGCTGGACGTGGTGGTGCGCACTTGTAGTCCCAGCTACTCAGGAGGCTGAGGCAGGAGAATTGCTTGAACCTGGGAGGCGGAGGTTGCAGTGAGCCGAGATTGCACCACTGCACTTCAGCCTGGTGCCCAGTGATGGAGCAAGACTCTGTCTCAAAAAAAAAAAAAAAAAAAAAAGAAATACCACAAATGGGGCATTTTGGAGGTTAAGGAAAATTCCCCTCCCTCCACACACTGGGGGCACTGAAGAAACAAAGTACACGATGCATCCACTCTCAAGCAGAGATTCAGAAAGAGCTAAAGGCGTTGACTTGCTTGAGCGCACGCCCCTGAGAGGAAGGTGTGTGACGTTATGTAGGATGGAACTAATTTTATCCCGTGTGATGCTAGGAAAAAAATGGCAAAGCCACACCATTGAGAGGTCTAAATGGAGCACATTGCGGTCAGTGTTCAGCCTGAGCTGAGAAAAGAAGCCAGGCTTCCCATGGGGAGGCAGGAACTTCCTCAGTGATGAGATTTTTGAAGTCCATGTAAATAAATAAATAGCTCACATTTACTGAGCACTTGTTATGTGGGACACTCTTCTAAGAGATTTATGTGCATTGATTTATTTTCATCACAGTAACTTGACATGTGATCATACAGTCTAATGTGTACTGTTGTTTTCCATGGTTTCTTGATGAGAAAATTGATTCTATAATATAAGCTGCTATACCATACATATCACCTCTTTGGGCTCCAGAAGGGGCTGGGTGAAAGTGGTCAGTGCTGGTCAATAGCAGTGATTGAGAGGCTTAACAACAAAGCACAAAAGTATCAAGACTCAGGGTAAAGAAAGACCTGAGAGAGACTAGGAAGAGATTGTGGCCAGGGATTGACTTACTAGGATAACATATTTGGGAGTGATTTGTTTCTTAAAGCAGAACTTCTAGGATCTGGAGAGAAAGGCACCCCAGCTCATTTCGCATAAATGCATGAAGGCTGGGTGTGGTGGCTCATGTCTGTAATCCCAGCACTTTGGGAGGATAAGGCAGGGAGATTGCTTGATTCCAAAGGTTTGAGACCAGCCTGGGAAACATAAAGAAATCTTGTCTCTAAAAAAAAAAAACAAAATTAGCTAGGCATGGTGGCACGCACCTATAGTTCCAGCTAGTCAGGAGGCTGAGGTGGGAGGATCCCTTGAGTCCAGGAGGTCAAGCCTGCAGTGAGCCATGATCATGTCACTGGACTCCAATCTGGGTGACAGAGCAAGACCCTGTCTCAAAACCAAACCAAACCAAACAAAAACAAAAAAGAAATGTATGAGACCCATCCTCAAAGAGTTTAGGGAAAACCTCATTGCTCATTTTATATTGATTCCACTGTTGTTGAAGGAATGTAGCTCCTTCTTACTCAAGCAGGTGGAAACCTGACTTCTGAGGTGCCTGATGCACAGGACTTAGAATATTCAATTTTCCCTCCAGCAGGCATCAGTTATGTCCTAAATACAACTTCCATTGCATAACACACCAGCGCATACTTGTTTATTTACCCTAAACATATGTTCTTCCTTCCCTCCTTTTCCTCTCTCTCCTTTCCCTCTCTCTCCCTTCCATTCTTCCTCTCTTACCTCCTTTTTTCTTGTTTCCCATTCTTTCTTTACACAATAAATGTTAAACACAAGAAATAGTCATTGAGCACCTACTACATGCTAGGTGTTGGGTATTCAGTAATTATCAACAATGTATATAGTCCATAGCCCCTTGAAGTTCATGGTTTAATGGGGAAGACAGGTAATCAAACAGCCATGCAAACATAGTAAAATTACAACGATGACAAGTACCACGTGATTTTATGAGACCTTATGATGGGGCTATGTCACCTGGTCACAGGAGGTAGGACAGGACTCTCTGATGTGGCAATGACTAAAGCTGAGAAACAGAGCATGAGTTGGATTTGGACAGACAGAGGTGCACAAAGACAGAGTCTGGGAAGGAGAAGAGCCTGGGCAGCAGTCTCATGGCAGAGCGTATGCAAACTTCAGGGGTGGGAGAGGGCCTGAGAGCGTGTGCAGAGAGCAGGGGGAGCATTGCGAGGCAGGGCTGCAGAGCAGGTGTGCAAGGCACCATATGGAGGGCCTCCTAGGCTGTGCTGAAGGCTTGTCTCTATGTGATGGGCCATGTGTTGTGAGCATGAAGGTTGCACAGCCAGGTTGCAATCTGAAGAGACCACCCTGGCTCCAGGGAAGGCAGTGACTTAGGCAGAGAGCAAGATTGGATTGGGTGGGTCCGCTAGGGACTCTTGTGCAGAGACATGTTGAGCTGGGTACATCCTCTGAGTCATCCCCAAAAGACTATGCCAAGTAGGAGTTCATTTGGGCTTTAGGTTCTCTCATTATTATGCATCATTTTATCTATGTTGGGTCTTAGAATCTGGTACCCCAAACAATGGCACCTTAGCATATTGTGAGAAATTGAGAAAACTGCAGAAGCCAACGGGTCTCTGTGACCTTCCGCAACATTTCTGTGTGAGAACCGGCCATGAAGGAGTTCTCTGACCTACATCGCCTGAAGATGAGTCATAAGACCCTCTTGTGACAGGTGTCTTGCTCTACACCTGGAGGCCAAGAGGAATTGACCAGGCAGGACTTGCTGTGTCCCCTACCCCAAGCTTCTTACCATTAGATCACACCCTTTCTATCCAGTCATACTTCTAGATGACCGTCCACTCCATTAAACCTACGCATGAAAGACAGTTTTCCTTGGATTTTATTTCTTCATTTCTGAGGACTCTTGTGTCATGTAAAACTGGTTAAGCAAATTTGTTAAGCATTTTTCTTGTTAATCTTTTGTTATTAGAGTGTCAGCCATAACCCTTGTGATAAGTAAGGAAAAGATATTACTTTTTGTTCCTGCATCTACAAAGTACCAGAGTACAGGGAGAATCAGACAAGACTAAATGTTATTACTTAATGAGGCTCTAAGTATTACAGAAGCCTCACAAAAGCTGATTATAATTCCTACAAGTTAGAGAATTCATTCATAGGCAGCAAAATTCATCCTAATACTGGGGTCATTTTCTCAGATAATTTGAGGAAAAAAAGGACCAAGGTCTTCTTTCTCAGAGAATTTAGGGGAAAAAAGGGCTGTTCGATTTGTATTTTATAAACTTCAGTGTCGAGGTTGTATGTGTATCATTTTAAACTCACTACTCATTCAATTTTACCTCCTTTTGGACTTTGGTTTATGGTAATGATAATTTTAAACTAAGCCTATAATGACTGCAACCATCTTCAGTTAGGTCATTTATTAAAATTAAAACTACTTGATAGGTGTCCTCTTTACTCCTGATTCTGGGTTTTTTAGGTATTTTCTCGCTTGCAATGGAAAGAAACTCCCCATTAAAGTTCAGCAATTTACAACATGCCATTTGGTTTTCTCTGTTTAATACCCTGTGTGTTGACAACTCCCAGAGAGTTTGTCAGCCTCTGAAGATGGCATGGAGGCGAAAGAGACAATTAACAGTGGTCTCAGGATTGGTGATGTGTGTATCACAGAGTTTCTGAAAATGGTACCTACACCTAAAACTGGGTTAAAGGTGGAAATAAATTACTGGATGAACGATCTTGCCAAACATTTAATCTAACAGTGTGTTTCAAGTAAAAAATGCCCTGCAATTGAGGGCAATAATTTGTGCTACAATAAATCTAAAATGAAAGTCATTTGTTAAATAAAAACAAACAGAAAAACCTTAAGTACACAAAACATCACCCTTCCAAAGTTGATCTGTCCTGACAGATCCATTACATTTAGAGATATTTCAGGGCTTTCTTGGTTTTGCTGATAGTACATAATGGTCATAAAGACCATTGTGAGAACACTTAAAGGAGTCAGTGTGGTATGAAGAAGTGGATTTAGGGCAGGAATGTTCACAGCAATAGAATGCGCTGTAGTTGGAGAAAAACTCTGTATGATGGCATCCAACTACCACAGAAACAAAAATGCCTCATTTACTGTAGTTACCCACAAATAATGCATTTCCACTCTAACTTTAAACCAAATCCATTGGTGTTTCCTGCCTGTGGTCTATTGGTAATGTATACAAAGTAATAAAATTCTGATTATATCAGGAGGGAAGGCTACACTTGGTGGACAGAGAAGTGCATTCCTTCAGTTAATGTGAACACCTATTGGCCAGATACAATGGAAAGTGCTTAGAATAGAGCAGAAAACAGGTTATAATTCTTACTTTCAAGGATTATGTAGTTTAGTAAGAGAGGCTGACCATTAAAATAGCAATTACATAGTATATATAATAATCACGACTCTATGTTCCAATACAGAACAAATAAGAGGGAAACCTACAAAGACAGCCTTCCTGGGCAAAATCACTTCTTTTTTAAATTAAAAAAGTTAATTTTTTTGAGTACATAGTAGGTGTAGGAAGTCACTTCTAAGCTGAGTCAGCCAGGGAACGGTGGAAATGGGGTTAAGGAAGAAGTTATTCAAACAGAGGAAATAGCATGTAGTAACCCCTGTGGTATGGTAATATCTGGGAAGCAACATATGTTTACTGCAGCACACAAAATTGAGGACTTAGGGCAGGAACATCAGGCTTAGGACAAGAGCCTTCAGTGGCACAGGCTCCTACTTGTTGCAAGGTTTAGCCATGGTTAGCGCCTGTGCTCGCTGAAACAAAGCAGTCAAAGCCTTGGGATTCCAGCAGATTAGGGTGGATAACAATTGGGTCTGACACTTCTAAGGGAAGCTACCTGGGCTTTCTTTTACCCTTTTCCCTTCTAAGACTGCAGACTTGCTGCTTCTGCACATGAAATCAGGGTATTTTAAAAGGTCCTGGATTGCAAGGAGAAGAGACACCTCTTTTGCCTTAAAGAACTTATTTTAAAGGAGGAAAAATAATTTGTGTTGTTCACAGTTGTGATTCCTCCAATTTTCTAATCTTTCTGTAATTTATAAGAATTTTCTATAAATTCACTATGGGATGATCCTTTTTGTTGTTTAAATTAAGGACAGAGAGCAGGGGGCTGCTACAGAGACCCATGACGTGGCCCTAGCCAGGGGAAGAAGAACCTTTGGATCATGTTCAGGTCTAAAAGTCAGCCACCCCTTTGTGAGTGGAAAACTTCTGGTGGAGTAGGAGTAAGTCTTCACCGTGCACCAGCTCTTGCTCCTGAGATGCCTGAGAAAGAATTCTCAGCGGCTTTGCTGGAGAAGACAGTGCATGCTGGCTTGGAAGGAAAGTGCAGCTGGAGCTGTCCATGGTTCTCTCCCCATCCACAGCCTGTTTCGCTCTTTCTTGGACTTTGGCCCTCAGCCAAGCTGCAAGACATCTTGCCTTCGCTCTTGTTCAGGATCCATCACACCGGTCAAGTCACTGATGTTTCTGGTCAAGTTATAACCTCATCCTCAGCTCCTCACTTGACTGACTATACTCTCTTCTACTCTGACTCTATCGCTACGGTGTGAGTTCAGGAGGTTGCACTGTCCTGCTTCGGTCTCCACTGAATGCTTTTAGATTTCTTTTCTAGCCAGAGGGAACCCTGTTCTTTTGAGAAGAATTAAAATATTCTAAGCTTTTTCCAATTTCAATGAACATCTGAAAAAATTTTTCTGTCCATTTGATTGCTAGAGGCTGAAGAGCAGTGCCCTTCACTGTCCTGATAGTGGGTGCTGAGACAGGCCACTTGTGGAAACTGTTGTTCTCTAAGGCTGAAATATATTTGATTCAAAGTTTTACAATGTCATTTGCAACCAGTATATCTAGGCTTTTATTCTATAGTTATGCAGAAATGCCAGTTCAAACCTTAAAATGAGAGGAATCTCAAATTACTTAAATTTCTGTGTATGCTTCATGACAAATGACCTATCTTTCAATTTCTGATAAAAATCAAAGGGTGCTAGACAATTTCAGGTAAATGTTGACTCCACCATCTCATAAAAAACATTTTCTGGAGATGATAGATGAAATTAAAGGATGAAATGTGGTTTCTGAGCCAAAACTAGCACTCTGATAATATTCCTGATTTTTTCTGTCTGTTTACAAATAGATCAGTTAGAAGTGTCCTGTTAGCAATTACCAGCCAAGTTTTAGCATTTCAGAAGATTAAGTGACTTTGTAGATCTAAATTAGAAACCACCTGGAAGGAGCTGAAACTTACCTGCTGAAATATAAAAAGTACTGAATAAAATCTACTACAGAGTTGAGGCATGACATGTAAAAATACCTCTGTCATGTTCAGACATTAAAAATAAATTATTGGAATAAAAAACTGATAATAATGCATAGTTTAAAACTTCTTAGCAGGTTGGTGAAAAAGTAATTGCAGTTTTTGCTATTTTACTTTTATTAATTGTAAAACCTGCATTAGTTTTGCACTAACCCAATACATGTTCTACCCTGATTGCTCAGATAAATTATGTAGTGTTTATCATTTTTTAATCTTTCTAAATGTTCCCTCTTTTTTTTTTTGTTTATATTGTCTTGGCTATGTGGCTCTCTTTTGGTCCCATATGTAGTTTAAGGTGGTTTTTTCCAGTTCTGTGAATAAGGTCATTGGTAGCTTGATGGGGATAGCATTTAATCTATAAACTACTTTGGGTAGTATGGCCATTTTCACAATATTGATTCTTCCTAACCATGAGCATGGAATGTTTTTCCATCTGTTTGTGTCCTCTCTTATTTCCTTGAGCAGTGGTTTGTCATTCTCCTTGAAGAGGTCTTTTACATCCTTTGTTAGGTGTATTCCTAGGTATTTTATTCTCTTTGTAGTGATTGTAAATGGGAGTTCATTCATGATTTGGCTTTCTGTTTGTCTGTTGTTGGTATATAGGAATGCTTGTGATTTCTGCCCATTGATTTGTGTCCTGAGACTTTGCTGAGGTTGCTTATCCATTTAAGGAGATTTTGGGCTGAGATGTTGGGGTCTTATAAGTATACAATCATGTCGTCTGCAAATAGGGACAATTCGACTTCTTTTCCTAATTGAATGACCTTTATATCTTTTTCTTGCTTAATTGCTCTGGCTAGAACTTCCAATACTATATTGAATAGGAGTGTGAGAGAGGGCATCCTTGTCTAGTGCTGGATTTCAAAGAGAATGCTTCTAGTTTTTGCCCATTCAGTATGATATTGGCTACGGGTTTTTCATAAATAGCTTTTATTATTTTGAAATATGTTCCATTGATACCTAGTTTATTGAGGGTTTTTAGCATAAAGGGCTCTTGACTTTTGTTGAAGGCCTTCTCTGCATCTATTGAGATAATCATGTGGTTTTTGTCTTTGGTTCTGTTTATGTGGTGGATTACATTTATAGATTTGTGTATGTTGAACCAGCCTTGCATCCCTGGGATGAAGCCTACTCGATTATGGTGGATAAGCCTTTTGATGTGCTGTTGGATTTGGTTTGCCAGTATTTTATTGAAGATTTTTGCATCGATGTTCATCATGGATATTGGCCTGTAGTTTTCTTTTTTAGTTGTGTCTCTGCCAGGTTTTGGTATCAGGATGATGTTGGTCTCATAGAAAGAGTTAGGGAGGATTCCCTCTTTTTGTATTGTTTGGAATAGTTTCAACAGGAATGGTATCAGCTCCTCTTTGTACGTCTGGTAGAATTCAGCTGTGAACTCATGTGGACCAGGACTTTTTTTGGTTGGTAGGCTATTAATTGCTGTCTCGACTTCAGACCTTGTTATTGGTCTATTCAGGGTTTCAACTTTTCCTGACTTAGTCTTGGGAGTCTACAAGGGTCCAGGAATTTACCCATTTCTTCCAGATTTACTGGTTTATGTTCATAGAGCTGTTTGTAGTAATCTCTGATGGTAGCTTGTATATTCAAGGAATCAGTGGTGATCTCCCCTTTATCGTTTTTTATTACATCTATTTGTTTCTTCTCTCTTTTCTTTTTTATTAGTCTAGCTAGTGGTCTATTTTGTTGATCTTTTCAAAAAACCAGCTCTGGATTTATTGATTTTTTGAAGGGTTTTTTGTGTCTCTATCTCCTTCAGTTCTGCTCTGATCTTAGTTATTTCTTGTCTTCTGCTTGCTTTTGAGTTTTTTTATCTTGCTCCTCTAGCTCTTTCAATTTTGGTGATAGGGTGTCGATTTTAGATCTTTTCTTGTTTTTCATGTGGGCATTTCTTGCTATAAATTTCCCTGTAGACACTGCTTTAAATATGTCCCAGAGATTTTGGTATGTTTTGTCTTTGTTCTCACTGGTTTTGAAGAACATTTTTCTTTCTGTCTTCATTTCATTGTTTATCCATTCATCATGCAGGAGCAAGTTGTTCAGTTTCCATGTGGTTTTGCAGTTTTGAGTACTTTTCTTAATCCTGGTTCTAATTTGATTGCACTGTGGTCTGAGGGACTGTTTATTATGATTTCTGTTCTTTTGCATTTGCGGAGAAGTGATTTACTTCCAATTATGTGGTCAATTTTAGAGTAAGTGTGATGTGGTGCTGAGAAGAATGTGTATTCTGTGGATTTGGGATGGAGTGTTCTGTAGATGTCTATTAGGTCTGCTTGGTCCAAATCTGTGTTCAAGTCCTGGATATCCTTGTTGACTTTCTGTCTTGTTGATCTGTCCAATATTGTCAGTGGAGTGTTAAAGTCTCCCGCTATTATTTTGCGGGAGTCTGAGTCTCTTTGTAGGTCATTAAGAACTTGTTTTATGTGTCTGAGTGCTCCTGCATTGGGTGCATATATATTTTGGATAGTTAGCTCTTCTTGTTGCATTGATCCTTTTACCACTATGTAATGCCCCTCTTGGTCTCTTTTGATCTTTGTTGGTTTAAAGTCCGTTTTATCAGAGACTAGGATTGCTGCCCCTGCTTTTTTTTTCTGCTATCCATTTGCTTGGTAAATCTTCTTTCATTCCTTTTTTGAGTCTATGTGAGTCTTTGCATGTGAGATGGGTCTCCTGAATACAGCACACCAATGAGTCTTGACTTTTTATCCAGTTTGCCAGTCTGTGTCTTTTGATTGGGGCATTTAGGCCATTTACATTCAACCTTAATATTGTTATGTTTGAATTTGATCCTGCCGTTTTGTTACTGGCTGGTTGTTTTGCCCATTAGTTGACGTGATTTCATCATCGTGTCATTGTTCTTTACCGTTTGGTGCATTTTTGCAGTGTCCGGTACTGATTATTCCTCTCCATGTTTAGTACTTCCTTCAGGAGTTCTTGTAAGGCAGGTCTTGTAGTGACAAAATCTCTCAGCAATTGCTTGTCTGTAATGGATTTTATTTCTCCTTCACTTATGAAGCTTAGTTTGGCTGGATATAGAATTCTGGGTTAAAAGCTCCTTTCTTTAAGGATGTTGAATATTGGCCCCCACTCCCTTCTAGCTTGTAGGGTTTCTGCAGAGAGATCTGCTGTGAGTCTGATGGTCTTTCCTTTGTGGGTGACCCAGCCTTTCTCTTTGGCTGCCCTTAGGATTTTTTCCTTCATTTCAACCCTGGTGAATCTGACGATTATATGCCTTGGGGTTGCTCTTCTTGAGGAATATCTTTGTGGTGTTCTCTGTATTTCCTGGATTTGAATGTTGGCCTGCCTTGTTAGCTTGGGGAAGTTCTCTTGGATAATAACCCGAAGAGTGTTTTCCAACTTGGATTCATTCTCCCTGTCGCATTCAGGTACACTGATCAAGCATAGATTAGGTCTTTTCACATAATCCCATAGTAGTTGCAGACTTTGTTCATTTGTTTTCACTCTTTTTTCTCTAATCTTGCTTTCTCATTTTATTTCATTGATTTGATCTTCTATCTCTGATATCCTTTCTTCTGCCTGATCGATTCAGCTGTTGAAACTTGTGTATGCCCTGCGGAGATCTCGTGCTGTGCTTTTCAGCTCCATCAAGTCATTTATGTTCTTCTCTAAGTTGATTATTCTAATTAGCATTTTGTCTATCCTTTTTTCAAGGTTCTTAGTCTCTTTGCATTGGGTTAGAACATGGTCTTTTAACTCAGAGAAATTTGTTACTACCCACCTTCTGAAGCCTGCTTCTGTCAGCTGGTCAAACTCATTTTCTGTCTTGTTTTGTTCCCTTGATGGTGAGGAGTTGTGATACCTGGGAGGGGAAGAGGTGTTCTGGTCTTTTATAGTTTCATCCTTTTCATGCTTGTTTCTTCCCATCTTGGTGGATTTATCTCCCTTTTGTCTTTGAAGTTGGTGATTTTGAGAGGAATCTCTGAGTGGACATCCTTTCTGTTGTGGTTGAAGTTGTATCTTTTATGGCCTGTAGAGGCGCTGGTGGGCTGCATCAGATTCAGTCAGGTTGCTGGATGGGTGGTCTTCACCTGGAGTTTGTTTGCAGGTGAGATTAGCCCCACCTTCCCAATGGCGTCTCTCCTTCTGCAAGCTCCATCTTCCTGGTTGGGGTCAAACTGGTGTATTTGCTGCCAAGCTCTCTAGCACGTGGGCTTCAGTTTGAGTTTTGTGGGGATGGGGCCTGCCAGGTCTTATGGCCTGTTTCCCTGCTTTCAACTCTGCCTCTTTCTGTGGGACTGGTTGTTCCGTCTTGCTGGCCTTAGTCCAAACTTCTGCTCAGGTCTGTGCTGACAACTTGCAGCACCAGGCGGGAGCCATCACTCAGATTTGCATTGACAACCCACGGCACACCTCAGTCTGGTGGGGCTCTCATGGACTGTGGGTTGCAGGAAGGATGAGGTAAGCACAGGATCCAAATTGGAGCACTGAGGGAGTGAAGCCCCCTGATGCTCTGAGTCAGCTGTATGTTCCATGTGGGGACACACCACACCCTGTCTTGGTTCGCCCTCCCTGGGCGGCTCTCACCCTGCTTCAGCTCCATCCCTGGGCTATTTTCAGAGTCCTACCAGTCCCACCGAAATGAACCCAGCACCTTGGTCAGAATCGTGAAGTCCTCTAGCCCTCTGCATCTCATTCTCTGGGAGCTGCATTCTGGTGTTGCCTCCTCTCAGCCATCTTCCTAAATGTTCCTTCTTTCGTTCAACACTTACTTGCTACAATTCTGAGCCTCATTGTGCTTTTTCTCAATTCTCTACCTGCCTCTAATTGTGGAATACGATAGTATACCTCAAGCATTCCCGGAAGATGTCAGTTTGAATGTATTCCTGATGTTTTCCTTTACCAACTATTCACTATTGACCATCTTTTCCTAGTCAGGTCGGATGTGTCGTACTCACCAGAAAAGTCCCAAAAATATGAGTGAGACTCAGGTTCTGCCAGAACCCAGATATTCCCATTTTAGGCCTGCAGATGGAAAAAACAGAGCTCTCTGAAATGAGGGTTGGTGGATGATGGAAAATACTGGCTTTGGAGATCTGTGGGTCTCTGACAAGATGGGTAGAACTTGCTCATGTGCAAGAATTCATAGAAAGATTTGCTACATTTCTAGAATGCCAAATTGCTGAGTTGTGGGCTGGGCTTCTTCTATCCACTGTCCTTAAGGCTATGGAGGCCAGCAGGGAGAGACACTTCCTCTTGGTACTGAAGCTTACCTGCTTACTGGAAGCACCTGAAGCTTACCTGCTGGCTGGGAAGACATGTTTCTCTGTGTATTCACACACCCTATTAGAAGAGTGATTGTTCTTGTTTAATGCATCATAGAAGCTTCATCTGAACCCCATTGAGTAAAAACAAACTCACAAATAAGCAGTAGCAAGGGAAAGAGAGGATGGTTGACAAGTGAAATTACAGAAATAATTAGAGCATATAAGGAGATTTATTACAGCATAAAAGACTTTCAGAACTAAAAACATGGTATTGAAAAACATAAGCACTATTGAGCACAGAATTACTGCTGGGAGGATTAAGAGGAAGAAATATCTCAAGACACAACAAAAATATGAAGAGATGAAAAGAATAGATCCTGGAAATGTAACACATGAATAATTTTAGCTTCGGAAGGACTTTCTGGAGGAAATGCAGTAACTTAAAAAATAATAGCAGAATATTTCTTTAAGCCAAAGTATAATTTGAGTTTGCCGAGGAAAATGCCTTACTGAGATCCATATGAGACTGCTGAAAAGGACACACACCTCAGCCCATTCTGGTTAAATTTCTGATGCCTAAGAATAAAGAGAAAATTTTCACATTTTATGACAGAATGAACAAGCTACCTACAAAGAATAAAAGAAAGACTAGAAACTGTTCATCTGCAGTTCTGGAAGTTCATCTGATAATATCCACAGATTTCTAAGAAGAAGCTCCTGTTTCAAGGAGCTCACATGCATCCAAGATATCACTTAGTTAAAATAAATTTACAAATTTACAAATATTCAGGATTCAGAGATTATATCAACCATAAAGCTCACCTGTAGAGAATAGTCCAAAAATAGACTTTCATTAAACAATAAAAAAATTACTACAGAGATTTCAGTGTGGGGGAAGATTAAAAGAAGTTAGTAAGTTCTGCTGTAGCTATATCCAGTTATTTAAATCTAAATGAACTACAAAATGTGACTAGGTCTTGATGTGCTAAGTAAGGATTCTGAAAAAAGAAGCCATAATATAATAAAAATGAAAATTGATAATAGTCTAAATATAAAAGTATTAAAAACACTAAATTGCATGATCAAAACTTAGGAGTTGGTGTTAAAAGTGATGGAATAGAAGGAAGAAAAGGTATTTCAAAGTTCTCATTTAGGAATGGGGGAAGGAAAAAATATTCCAAAAATGTTATCTTATATACAGAAAGGGAAGAAACAGATGGGAGAAAAAACTGTCTAGTGGAGGAAAATGTCTGATGGCTGGTTTTCATATATTACAGAAGAAATGTTGATTTGTTTATTAGTTTTCTGAGATGGAACTTGTAGAAAAGTGACAAAAGATAAGGGAACTTTTAAAATTAATACTAAGGAATGAGGGCCTGAATTTTTACTTGATCAAAGCAACAGAAGAAAATCAGAAAGTAAAATTAATGTAAGATAGAAGGAATAAAGTGAAATATTAGAAGTAAAAGAATGAGAAAAAAATTCTAGATAGAAAGCAGGAGTAAAATATTAATATTAAATAGGGTAAAAATTTTGGATAAAAGTACTAGACATAACAAAGAAGAACATTATTCAGTGTTAACATAACTATTTGGACAAAAGAAATGTCATAAACTTACACTAATCAGCATAATTAAATTATAAGCAAAGACCTTTTAGAATTACAACAAGAAATTGATTAAAATGGAGGAGTTTTAATGTATTTCTCTCAATTTCAGGTTTAGTAGGTAAAAAATTACTAAGACCAGAATGAAATTGGATAAAATAATCAACAAATTTGAATATCTAGTTTAATCTTTTGATTAATAATATAGACTTTATTCCTTATATATTATAAAAACATTAAAAAGTTGTTCATACACTGCAGGAAAATCTTATTGAAATAATCAATATGCTTTGCAGAGTAAATTCTCTGATTATAATCAAATAAAATTATACATCAATAATAAAATTATGAACTATATTCTTAAATAACATAAAATCAATGGATAAATTTAGAAAAAGTTAAAAGAGCATGTCATACAAATATATATGGGATACAGTAAAAATATTGGTCCTAAATGCCTTGATGAATAAAGAGGACAGGCTATAAATATAGAAATTTAAACTCATTTGAAAGATTATAATAGAACAAAGTTAAAGGAAAATAGATGAACAGAATTAACAAAGATAAGAGATAAAATTTCTGAGAAAAATAAAATTAAAAATCTTATTTTTTTGAAAGGATCAATAAAATATATAAGGCCTTCAAATAAAAGGATCAAAATTATACAAAATTAAGAAATAGGAAGGAGAAACAGAAGAAATGAAAATAATTATAACAGATTACTATATGGACTTCTTGGCAATAAATTTGGAAACCTAAGGAAAGTTGATAATTTTGTAGTAAATAATAAATTCAAATGTTGGACTAAGAAATGTAAGATATTAATATAGATTTTAGAAGATATTAGAAATATAATTAAATATATTATTTAAAAATCCCAGGAATTGATAATTTTATGTCTGAGTTTTACGTAGCACTTAAGAGATAGATATTTTCACAGTTATTTATATTACCCTGGATTCTACGTAAAGGTGGAAGGACCTCCAATCTACCTTTTAAAGCCTATAAAAATAAATACTAAAACACATAGAGGTAGTACAAAGAAAATAATGCAGACCAATCTCACTTATAAATAGAAATACAAAATTTGTTTTTGAATGTTGACAAATACAATAAAAAGAATAACAATTAATGATGAAATTGAGATCACTCAAAGAATGCAAGGATGGTTCCATATTAGGAAATATATTAACATAATATATTACAGCAAAAAGTAGAGGAGAAAACCAATATGGTCATATCATGAGGAATAAGGAAGTATTTGGTACAGTTCAGCAGCCAATGAAAACACTGAGTAAGATACAAATAAATGGGAGCTACTTATACATGCTGAAGGCTTTCTGAACAATAATTGTCAATAAGCAAAATATAAAATCAGTCAGGGACAAAGTTACATGGTATCATTAATCAAATTGCTTTGAGGATCCTATTAAATTTCAAAGGTAAAACAAAGGAAACAATTGTTACAAAGATTGGAAAATAAAGCACCCTCATGGTAGGATCCCTTATGGGCATTCTTCTATTACAGAGGTGGTCAGGGTGAATTTCACATCACATGGCATTGGTTAAGAAACAGACTTGCTGATAAAAAGGAAAACTCAAAGAGCAGTGTCTCTAAAGGAGAGAGACATGCAGTTCCCCAATTTCTCAACATGAAAAGCTATGATGGGGCCAAGGCATCTATTGGACATGCCATGTTTCCATTCCAGTAGAGAGACTCTATGCATCTTTATTGCTAGAGGATGAGCATAAGAAAGTAGCTTTGTAGGTGGAAGAATACCCAAGCTGTTTGGAGCCAAGCAGACTGGATGGACAGATTTCTGGGTGAGCCCAGTTGCTTTGCACTTGCGGATTTTGGTGAAGGTGTGGGGATCTTCACCTGTGGGACACATACTGACCTCAGCCAGAGGGACTAAGTCTCTCTGAACTGAATTGGAGTTTAGCTGCCCTTGCAGGAGAAGGTGGGGACACCTGGGTCCATTTTGAATTGGAAGAGCAACTCCAACTTCTTTGAATAATGGGAAATAAATGAAATATTTTATTTGGCTGCAGGTCAGATTTTATATAAATAAAATTTAGAATGTGTGACTTAAATAAGATTATAAATATAGATTAATAATTTTCTATCTATTAGCAATTACCAGGCACACATAAAAATGTAAAAAATTTAGTTCACAATGATAAAAGGTATGAAATATTCAGTAATTGCTTTAATAAAGAATCTATCATACATAAAAAATAATTATAAACTTTTTTGAAGGATAACAACGTTTTGCTCAAGTACAAAGGTGTATCATAACCTTGGATAAAATTATTTAATAACATAAAATCATAAATCCCCTAAAATTTATATATTATAGATAATTAAATCCTAATTAGAATTATATTTGAATTAGATAAAACTTCCTATAGAAGATAAATATTTTCAACAATAGATAAAATAATGCCAGATACTAAAACATACCAGGCAACCTCAAATAGGATGAAAGTTACAGAAAACCACAAATAACCCAGATATTTGGTAATTTAATATGTGACAATTATTAGTTTTTAAATTCAATTACAAAAAAACTTCTTTACTAAATATTGGTAGCTCAAATATAAATTTATCAGGAAGAAAATAAGATAGGTCTCTTACCTGATACGCAAAAATAAATTTTAATTGAAGACCTAAATTAAAAACAGCAATCCCACTTAAATCTAAAAAGATACTAAAAAGATAAACTAAATAACTAACTAAGGACCTTTTTTAAGAAAGACGAAATCCAGAGCTATTAAAAAAAGATATCACATAAACAATGTAAATAGAAAAATGATGGCTTAAAAAAGGTTTGCAAACCATGTTCTATTTTTTCTTTAAAACACAAACAACCCAGCTGAGAGAAAAAAGCAATCCAAACAAAATGGTTATATTAAATATAATCTTTTGTGTGTGTATGTTTAGAGAGAGAGAGATATATAAAATATGTTTACTAAGTGCTAATGATGGTTCTTTCAGAATAGGTTATTTTAGGTGACTTGTGCTTATTTAAATTTTAATGCACTACTCAAAAATTTTACCATAATTATTTTCAATTTATATGTCCACACAAAAGCTTTTTTCATTTTGTTAAAAAAAAAAAAGAATCTACATTTTTCTGGAAAGATAATCATGGGTTTAGACCACCAAGACCTCCCATATTTGCAAGAAACTGTCTCTGGTTAAAAAAAATAACCTGTCACCTCTGAAATTGCTTTCCTGCCTGCACCGTGTTATCAATATTGGGATTGATTTTTGGACAGAAGCCCTTGGTCAGGCAGCATAATGAAGCTGGTAATGCCCTATTCTCAGGGTTTTGACATTCATATTTGTATCTTTTATTCAAGCCCTGCTGATGGCAGCAACATCTACTCCCCAGCTGGTGTTTGTGAATTTCCTGGGGACTTCTAGCTTGCACATACATGCATCACAGGACAAAGGGACAAATCGCAGCAACAGCATCAAAGGTACTCTGTCATTTATTTTTTGGATGTTGAAAGGCACCAGCTGCCCTCCAGAAAACCAATAACCACTTTCAAAGAAAATGGTATATTGTGTGTGTTCCTTGCTTTTGTTAAAATTATATCTCACAATTTTAGATTATTAGCATGAGGAGTGACTTTTGATCAGATATTTCCTATATTGAATATCAGTTGATTTTCATATTTCAAAACTTCACTGATACGTTGATAACCAGGTTTTGAAGTGAGGCTCACTGGGCTTCCCAAAGACACAAGAAAGTTAGCAAAGGATGTAGACAAAGAACGCTGTACCATTAAAAGCAAACGGATGCCGGGAGCGGTGGCTCACACCTGTAATAGGCCAGCTTGGACAAAACGAGACACTGTCTCTTAAAGAAAAATGGAGCTTGGGGAACTTCAGGAGTCATCAGCTTCTACTTCCTGATGCCCAAAGACAAGCACCTTTATTGTTCATTCTAATTTATTTTTACAATGTTCTCAAAACTGGCTAAGACAGAGACTAAAGGAGATTACTTAACTAGGGACATTATAAAGATGACCCAAAAATGATTAAAATGGACTGAAACTATACTGTAGAATGAGAGAGACATATAGATACTTACTCAGTTAACCCAGTCATCATTGTAGATGTAGTCAATACATGAGCATGTCTGTCTGTCTGTCTGTCTGTCTGTGTGTAGGTATACGAAGATGGAGTGGCCCCACCTCTTAGAAAACAACTGGTATGCAGTAGGTGCTTAAAAGAGAATGGCACTGTCATGGGTTTCTCATGCTTTTTCAAAACCTCCCACCTACAAAACTACTAAAAACCATTCATTTCAGCCTAAGGCTGGCTGCTTTTCCTTTATCATTTCAGCTCTGTGTTGTCCATTAATCTCTCCTTTGTCCAGAGCAATTATATTCCTGAATAATCTTTCACTTGTATCATCGAATACCAGTTGGTGTATATAACTGCTCATTCCAAGAAGCCCAAGTCTTCCTCTGTGCTGGGCGGTAGCTCTCCCTGACCCAAGGGCCCTATCCTTAGCCCCAGGGGATGACTGTGTCATACACACCCCTACACACTCAGAGACAAGGGAATATTATTCAGCCTTAAAAAAGAAAAAAATTCTGTCCTATGCCACAACAGGGATGGCCCTGGAGGACATTATGCCACGCGAGGCACAGAAGGACAGACACTGCATGATCCTGCTTACATGAGGAATCTAAAATCGTCAATCTCATAGGACCAGGGCTGGGAGATGAGGGGGGTTGGGAGTTGCTCATCAGTGAGTGTAAATTCTCAGGTATACAGGACACAAGAGCTCTGCGGTGTCACACTGTACCTATAGGCAACAATAGTGTTTGTGCCCTTACAAATGTATTCAGAGCATAGATCTCACCTTAAGTATTCTTACCACAGGCTGGGCGCAGTGGCTCACACCTGTAATCCCAGCACTTTGGGAGGCCGAGGCGGCTGGATCATCTGAGGTCAGGAGTTCAAGACCAGCCTGGCCAACATGGTGAAACCCTGTCTCTACTAAAAATACAAAAATTAGCCAGGGGTGGTGGCAGGTGCCTGTAGTCTCAGCTACTTGGGAGCCTGAGGCAGGAGAATTGCTGGAACCTGGGAAGCAGAGGTTACAATGAGCCGAGATGGCGCCACTGCACTCCAGCCTGGGTGACAAACAGCAAGACTCTGTCTCAAAAAAAAAAAAAAAAAAAAATTATTCTTACCACAATAAAATAAAATTAAACGTTTCAGGTGTGATTCATGTTTGTGAATGGATCCGTGGAAACTTTGTGGCAGGGTCTCTGCCCCGTGATTCTGAGGTGGAGTCATGCAGCCTCAGTACACTGAGCTCTGCTAAGGTCATTTAGCTGTGTGCTCCTGCCCCTGCTTCAGTAAGAAACCATCTTTAGGTATTTTTGCCACTCTAGTAAACAAGAGGGACATGTTTTAAAGGTGTCTCTATAAGAAGCTAGAACAAAAACAACTAAGAATTTTACAGCAAAAAAAAAAAAAGACATAAACACTCAGCTATAATGAAAATGTAATGACTATTACATAATAAAAATTCACTTTTTAAAAATGTTCTGAGTCTTTAATTGAAAATGCTTAGGCACAAAATTCCAAGTGCCAATGGCCAAAGGGTGTTCAATACTGATTCACAGAAGTTCAACAACTTCTGTGCAATAGAACCTCTTCCTGAGCCACATCAGCATTGTGGGAGGGATATCTGCAGGGATAGTCCTGGTCCTTCACCCTCTGCAGGGCTCATCTGGAGAGGTGGGACTGGGGCACTACTTCCTCTCTATGGAGACAACGTTCTTGTGTCTTTATTCCAGCTGCATGGGACCTTGGAGAAGCAGCAAGGCTGTAATTGATCAACCATCACACAGGCAAGTAGGACCTTCTCTGATCTTGCTCCTTACTAACATGGGCTCACGTTAACATGGAGGAAATCATTCCTGAATCGGGGCACTGCCCTGGTTGGGTGAGGATGGATTGGGAAGGCAGGCACTGCGGCATCAGGGCCCCTTTTGCTGCTTCGGCTCAGAGCGACACGGTACCTCTGGCTGCCCCAAGTGGGCTCTGGTAAGTGGACATTCCTGAGATATTCGCTAATGAGGAACAACTCTTTAATTTCTTCTGAACAAATTTTGTATATCTCTCTTTTCATAGTCAAAAGAAGGGATTCACCATATGTACCTGAACATAAAGCTTTGACCTAATTAACATTACCCTTAATTTCATCTTTTCTTGTCACTGCTAACTGCACAGTGGTGGTTTATCTCAGTTATTAAGACAGGAAGACTCTCCTCTCACTGAGTTGACTGAGTGAGAAAGCAAATCAGGCATTGGCATTGAGGAACAGCCCAAGACAATTGGCATGCATTTTCCGAGGGTCCTTCAGTCACGAGGCTCTGTGGAAATCCTGCCCACCCACCTACAGGCCTGGCTCTGGTGGACTTCATGTGAGCGAAACTCCAGTGAAGCAAACGTCTTGAGCTCCCTGCCCATGCGGCCCATTTCACACCCGCGTGTCTTCACGCCACTCTTCCTTTCCCGGTTTCTGCCTCCCTTCCCTTTCTCCCTGTGAGACCTATGTCAGCCTTTTCCTTATTCGACATGTTGTCTGACCACACCCGAGTCACGTTATTTCGTTGCTTTCTCTTCCATTGTCTCAGAACACTGTGCCTCTGTCTCTCAGGAGCACTCTTCTTCGTTCTGCCTTTTCTTTCTTTTCCCGGGTCTATCCTGGTCTGGGGGCGGTGCTGATGCCTTCCCCACCATTGTATTCCCTGGAGTGCCTGGCACAGTGCCTGACACCAGGGAGGTGCACAACACAGGCTGGATTTTCTCATCCAGAATGTCAATATGTTGCTTATGTGTGTGTAAAAATTTACAGCTAATGCATATAGCAGACATGACCTCATTTGATGTTGCAAATCAAAATCTCCCTGCCTTCTTTAAATGGCAACATAATTAATAAAGTTATTTTAATTAGTTTCAATCTATACAATAGATGAGGCTTAACTTGAACATAATATGATTTCTCTACTGAAACTCTACACTTTGTTCTAGTTGTATTTTTACTATAGGAACATTCACCTCACCAGGGATTTTTTTTTTTTTTTTTAATTTTTGTAGAGATGGGATTTCACCATGTTGGCCAGGCTGGTCTCAGACTCCTGAGCTCAAAGCGATCCATCTGCCTCTGTCTCCCAAAGTACCATGTATGGGGTGTGTGTGTGTGTGTGTGTGTGTGTGTGTATGTGTATATGTGTATGTGTGTGTGTATATGTATATATATATATGCATCTGTAGTCATTTTGCATTTTAGTATATCTTCCCAAACTTCACAAGGAAATAATTCATAAAAGAAAAAAAAATCAGTCGGGTACAGTTGTTCACGCCTGCAATCCCAGAACTTTGGAAGGCCAAGATAGGAGAATTGCTTGAGCCCAGGAGTTTGAGAATAGCCTGGGAAACATAGTGAGATGTTGTCTGTACTAAAAATTAAAAATAAAAAAAAAATAGCTGGGTGGGGTGGCATATGCCTGGAGTTTCAACTACTCAGGAGGCTGAGGGAGGAGGATGACCACTTGAGCCCTGGAGGTCAAGGCTGCAGTAAGCTGTCATTGAGCCACTGCACTCCAGCCTAGATGAGAGTAAAATCCTGTCTCAAAAAATAAAAAATAAAACAAAAAATATAAAAAGATCCCACTAAACTCTGAGCTGAAATGTAAAATTAACTGTTGTGTTACTTGTAGGTTTTATAGGAGAGGAGAAGGAGACAACCCTAAGCAGCTTGTGGTTCTGGGGCCGTGAAGAGCGTGTCACCTGATGTCAGCTCCATTGTCTTCCATGTCATTCCAAGCTATGAAAGCAGTCGTTCCCTTAGTACCCTATCTAGGATCTGGGGCTTTATACTTGGGCAGAGTTTGAAGGAGAATAATATTATACCTCTATGCATTTTCGACTCCATCATTGCCTTCCCAAAGAAGTGTGCATATTACAGGTTTGCAAACAATATGCAAGAGTTTAGGAGCTGAATTTTCTGCTGACATTCAGGTGCGGAAGTTGCAACATTTTCAGGGCTTGAGGTCTCATATCTCTTGGCATTAGTTCAGTAGTTTCAGCTTTTAAAGAATTGAAGGCTATGAAACTTCTGCCTTAATAGATTCTTTTAAAATAGGGTGGTGCACACAGGAGCTGTGACCCCAGGGCTCACGTCCAGGTGGAGGATGGAGGCTCCAGCACATGGACTAAGTGGCCATAGTCCTGGTTCTTTAATACAACTAACCCAAAGTTTCTCTTCCTATGAAACTTGGCAAATGGGCTGATTCACCTTCTCTAATAGTGACAGTGAATAGCAGTTCAGTGCGTACAAATAGTGTTAGGGACTTCTAAACGCCCTCAGGGTGGTAGTAGTTAGAAAATAGTTGAGTGTGAGGGAATGCTTTTCACTAGTCTGAAAAGCATTCTTTCTCTTATGCAGAGAAAGATTGTCTACCTCTTAATCAGTCAGGACAGGCCCCAGGCAAGGGCAGAACTCCTGATGGCTGAAGACGTTCTGGTACTGCTGTTGCCTGCAATTCCCAGCCTGGCGGATCTTGGCAGAGTTTTTGCTGAGAAGAAGGGCTCATTACTGGCCTCGTCCACTGTGGCTCTAGACTTGTGACCTGGGGTAGGAACATATCCATCATCAAATCCCTGGCTGTTTACAAGGGCCTTGAGTGACCCTGAAGCTACCCGAGTTTCCCACGGCTGCTGGGGCAGATGTTCAGAGTCACACAGGACACTCACGGGCCTCCATTCCTGGCTGTGTCAGGCAGGAAAGACGCACAGACCCCTGAGTGACAAGGTGAAAGCGTTTTCTAGATGTTCAAGTTCCTCAGACAAGAGGGCCGTTCAAACTTAATTAGGAAATGAAGGAAAAGTTTGCTTTGGGAGTACTTTTTAACAAGGGAAAAACACACGGTTAAGTTTGTGTGGTGCTTTGCACACTGCAAGCCACTTTAGCAATTACCCATTTTAGTCTTTGCCATCATTTTGTTTATTATTGTTACCATTTTGCAGATGGCAAAGTTAATGCTCAGAGAAACTGGGACTCGCCAAACATCACAAGGCTGATTCATAATAGGAGATGGATAGGAAACAGATATCGGACCTCTGGGGATTAACTGTGGGTGCCCTGGCTCTGCCCTGGCTGAGCACATTGGATCAGAGGTTGGCTTTCAGGAAGGAAAGCTAGAGTGGAGGGTTGATATCTCAGATAGGATGGATATAGAAGAAAAAGGCAGGCCAGGTCAGAACTGTGGGAGACGCCAGTGCCTGGGAGTCCAGATACAAATACGAATTGGGTAATGTAGGAGGCAAGATGCCTACGTAGGATGCCAAGCTCAGACCAGAGATACAAGATTCCTACATAGGATGTCAAGCTCAGACCAGACATGCAAGATCAGAACAAGAGCAATGAGGGATGGACAAGGCACATTAGGGGAATGGATGGAGCCCTGGGAAATTGCTTCCAATGGTCTTGCAGCTTCTCGTAAGAGTTGGCCATTGTTGGGTGGGAGCGTGCCCCCTGGCATCAGGGTTCACACGGGGAACAGTGTCTCTCCAGCTCACACTGTGCAGTTCATCTCAGTGTCCCTGGGCACGTTGGTCCTGTGCAGTATCCAAAACATAGTTGCTAAATAAATGCCTGGATGGATGGCTTTAGCAATTAAAAGAATTTTGCATAAAAATGAATAAATATTATTTTATCTAATTTTTTTAAAAATTATGACCACTGGGCACAGTGGTGGCTCATTCCTGTAATACCAGCACTTTGGGAGGCTGAAGTGAGATTGCCTGAGGTCACAAGTTCGAGACCAGCCTGGCCAACATTGTGAAACCCTATCTCTACTAAAAGATACAAAAATTAGCTGGGCATGGTGGCGGGTGCCTGTAATCCCAGCTACTCGGGAAGTTGAGGCAGGAGAATTGCTCAGACTGGTAGGCAGAGTTTCTTTCCATGTAGTTATCAGTCCACTAAATCATTATGTGTTTTCATCATTAAGATTCTGATGCAAGTATCAGTCGTGACTGTTCTTCCTATTGGAGTTTATTTTATTTTGTAAAGCATAAAAAATGGAGTTCCTACAAATTTGAATTAGTTGAAGATAGTTGTGATTGACTATTGCTTTTATAATTGGCTTTTCATAAATAAAAATGAAATTTTCCTAACTCAGCTGGTCATCTTTTTACTCTCTTCAGAATGGTATTTGAATTTAGCAGGAAAGGAATGCTGCCATTGCCCAGGTTTTCAAATAGGAGCCTCTTGAGATATACTCAAATGAGGAGAAAAAAGTATTTTTTGGCTACGAAAGAAATATTTCTCTTTTGTCTTCAATATATAATTTTGAAGGAGGTCTAGCAATCATTTGAAAAATAGACAATTTTTTCCCCAGACAGGTGCTCTGTTCAATAAAAATCACCATGTCAGATTCCTGGTGTAGCTGAGAGCAGGGATCTTGGCGGGTTAAGGGGACGTGCTTCTATGTAACCATGAAGGTGGCCATTTAGCTAGTAAGCAGACATCAGAACCACATGATAGGGGAGGTCAGAGAGGTCACAGCATCACACAGCTCAGCTGCTTGATTTTATATATGAGCAAATGAAATTTCAGGCCTGACTTTCTTCCAGTTACAGAGCTGCCTTGGAATCCAGTCTCCCTCCAGCCCAGCACTTTTGTCTTATGTGTGATGCAGCACTCCCAGATGCCCCACCCTCTGTTCTGTATCTTGAAGCAAGACATGTTTAAAGCCCTGGTTGCTACTCATGAGTCGACATGATTTGTTTTTGTTGATGGCTCTGTAAGGACAAATGAGTGAACAGAACAATTGCAAGAGCATTACTTTGTGGGTCAGGATGGCCAGGGGTGGACCTATGTTATTTCTAGTTAAATAATTATAAGCTTGCTTTACTTATTGTACACTGAAGTTTATACCCTGAACTAAGCTATATCACATATTGGTGAAGTAAAATAGAAATCAAGCGGCAACAGGAGGCCTAAGGTAAAGAGCATCTGAGAGAGCTGTGAAACCGTGGAACACTGTGGGGTGGTTGCAGAGCAGGAAATACTGCTTTGGTCCCATGAATGCCTTCTCAGTGTGGAGGCTGCATAAGGATCTCATAAAGAGGACTCATGCAAGCTCTCTGAGAAGGAAGGTGACCTCTTTTCCCAAGATTTGGGAGGGTCTTTGCACATGGGAGCTTGCAAGGAAGAAACGCCTCACAGGGTAGAGGTAAACAATGCCACAGGCTTTGCCTAGGTTCTCAGAATGTGGAGTAATTTTGATGGCTGTGTGTCCGCAGTGCTCGGGAGATGAAAGCCCTTTGTTGCATTGAGTGTAGTCAGATCTGGTGGCACCTTCTCCGCTATGCTTCTGATGCAAATGCACCTTGATAGCAACCGGTGGTAGAATTCAATGTTCTAGGTTTGTATAAGAATCATGTCTGCTACTGAAGACTGCAGACCACACCTCTCCCCCTGCCTATCTTGCCCACATTAGTTTCAAGGCCTTGCCCAGTCTTTTCAAGGCCTCCCCTGATCACCCTCCCTACTCTCCCACCCCTCAATTAACAAGTGTATGCACCTAATAAAAGCCTGTGGAAACCAGGACTCTGGGCCAACGTGGTTCCACTGCTTGCATTGGTCCCCTGGACTCATGCTGTAAAATTCTACTCTTGTGTCTTTGTCTTTATTTCCTTTTCTCAATCCCTCGTCACCACCAGGCTGAGGTCACCATGAACAGGGTAGGGGCTGGTACCTAATATTACTTAAGCTTACAGTTATGATTTTGGGGTCCTATTTATTTATTTATTTATTTATTTATTTTTTGAGACAGAGTCTCACTCTATCGCCCAGGCTGGAGTGCAGTGGCGCTCTCTCGGTTCACTGCAAACTCTGCCTCCTGGGTTCAAGCAATTCTCCTGCCTCAGCCTCCCAAGTTGCGGGGATTACAGACACCCACCACCATGCCTAGCTAATTTTTGTATTTTTAGTAGAGACAGGGTTTTGCCATGTTGGCCAGGCTGGTCTCAAACTCCTGACCTCAGGCGATCTGCCCGCTTCAGCCTCCCAAAATGCTGGGATTGCAGGCATGAGCCACCACCATGCCCAGTAGTCCTAATTAAAAAAAAAATAGATAAAATGAAATTTATTTGTTTTTTATGCAAAATTCTTTTAACTGCTAAAGCCATCCATACACCCATTTATTTAGCAACGATGTTTTGGATACTGCTACAGGACCTATGTGCCCAGGGACATTGAGATGAGCTGCATAGTCCTTGCCTGAGGACCTCGGGTCTGATAGCTGCAGTCATCAGTGTCATCACCGAGACCCTTGGAAGGGTCTGCAAGGTCAACACTAATTTCATAGTGATGGCAAGACATGATTCCCCCTTTGCACTCCTCCCCTTTCATGAGCATATGGTCAAGTTTTTCAGAGGCTACACGATGTGATATGACAGCAGAAGGGATGTCAGCAGATCTGATGATACGTGCCTTTTATATTAAACCAGTCCTCAGGCATCAAAGACATTTGCCAAATGCAAAACAATGCCACTGTCCTTACTATTTATTCTGAAAATAGTCATTTTTATTAAAATGTTAATTATGCTTAACAGGGCACGAGTTTATTACTGTTATGTTAAATAAATTTATGAACATTTTACAAACTTATCAGTTTTAGAGTAGAATAGTGGTTACTAGAGGTGGGAAAGGTTGCGGGGAGATAGAGGCTGGTGAACGGATATAACAGTAGAGCTAGAGAGAAGTGTCTTCTGGCATTCTCAGCACTGTAAGTGGACTGGAGTCACAGTGTACTGTATATTTTCAATTGCTAACGTTCTCAACACAAAGAAATGATAAGGTGAGGAGTAAGCAAGCTACCCTGACTTGATCCCCACCTCACTCAGTATTGAAATATGGTATTGACTATGTATTGAAACATCACACTGTACCCTATAAATACGTACAATTATTACGTGTCAGTTAATAAAAGCACAAAATTAGAAAAAAAATCTCTCAGCTTTAATTGCTAACATGGCAAATCTTGATAGGTGTACGTCACACATAAAGGGTTGTTTGGCATTCTGAATTTTTTTTGTTGTTTTGAGACAGAGTCTTGCTTTCTCTACCATGCTTGAGTGCAGTGGTGTGATCTTGGCTTACTGCAACCTCTGCCTCCCGGGATCAAGTGCTTCTCCTTCCTGCCTTAGCCTCTGGAGTAACTGGGATTACAGGCACCTGCCACCATGCCCAGCTAATTTTTGTATTTTTAGTAGAGACAGGGTTTTACAATGTTGGCTGGGCTAGTCTCAAACTCCTGACCTTGGGTGATGCAACTACCTTGGCTCCCCAAAGTGCTGGGATTACAGGCGTAAGCCACCAAATCCAGCCACATTCTGAATAATTTTGGTGACTGTGAAGGGAATCCTAAGACCAGAAAGTTTAAGAACTACTAAATGACATCAGGGGCATCTCCTAGCCAGTTTCTGGACAATGGGTCTGATGGGGTCCCTCAGTCCCCCATCCTCCCTCAGGCCTTGCAGGGGATGGGGCTCTGCAGTTGCCTGCCCATGGTTACTGGGTTGCTCCACATTCCCTTGTGTTTTGGCATTATCTTGCCCTTGTCTTTGTAAATAGTTTTTAAAAATTAAATTATCCTTGAATTATTTTAATTTGGGGGTGCTCTCTGTTCCCTGGGAGAACCCCAGTTGTTATATTAAGTTTGATATTAAGAGAGAGTTGTGTTGACTGCCTCATAAGAACTTGCTTGATATTGTAAAAATTACAGAAAATTGTAAGCATATGTTCTCCACTTGCCAGTTTTTTCTCAGCGTCAAACAGTTGAGCTTGTTCCTATTTACTTTACATATTCTCTGCTGATATCAAGCTAGCTTGCATTTTCATAAGAATAACTACAAAGATAAAAGTGGAGTTATTAAATATTCAAGCTTTATATCCCCACAGATTCTATAAGTTGACTGTCTATTTTACATTTCTGCATTTTTCATAGCTCTTAGCATAGTGTCTTACAGGTAATAGACCAGTTCAGTTCCATGAACGTTTGTTGGGTGTTCCACTTTGCAGAAGGTGCAGTGGTTGGTGCTGAGGATAAAAAGCTGAATCAGTGTCTTCCTGACTGGAGGGATCTCACAGTGTAGTGGCTCACACATAAATAAACAGTGTATGACTGTGTAGGGTGGCATGTGAGATTGGGGAGGAGTCAAGAAAGGTTTCCCAGAGAAGGTGACATATTTGCCCTGAGTCTTGAAGTGGGAGTGTAATTCAAGGCAGAGGAGGTGTTGGTGGTGGAAATGGTGGTTAGAATGGTGGAGAAAGGAGGCAGGGCAGGAGCCCAGGCACATGTGGGACACACATGCAGCTTCTATTCAGCATCCTCACTGGGATGGCTGTCAGGCGTCTGGAATCCACCAAGTCAAACTCATCTTTCTCATGGCACCTGAGCCCTCACTCCCTGCAGTGCCTTCGTCAGTACCTGGAACCTTGACCCACCAGGTCCCACGCCTGAATCCTCCTCTAAACTTTATCTGCTCCCTCAACCCTCACACCCACAGTATGTGAAGTTCTATTATCCCTACACAAGTTCTGTTAACCCTAATAGAACCCTATCGAGTTCCATTTTCTCACAAATCTTCCCTTTCTCTCCATTCCCCTAGCAAATGCCTCAGTTCAGGGAGTTTGAGGCTATAGGTTTGAATTTGGGAATTGATAAAACATATAAGAAAATAAAGACATTAAAAATATGCTGCTCCCATGTTGAAAGTGCTTTCTCAAGAGAGAATGCCAGGCTGTTGAACACTTGTGAGGTAATGGAGTGAGACCAGAGAAATGGAAGGAAACCCTGGCGAGGTGGCGCTGTGGAGGCCAGTGGTTGCTTCAATATGGAGTCTTCCTGCTGCCTGGCCTCCAGAGCGGTCCAACCCAACAGGAGGCATTGCCTTTGGGAGCATGGGGGTCTCTGGAGAGTTGGGTGTAGAGTTGCCTGATAAAATCTAGGATGCCTAATTAAATTTGAATTTTAAATAAGCAATCTGTGTGTGTGTGTGTGTGTGTGTGTGTGTGTGTGTAAGTATGTCCCAAATGTTGCATGAGATATACTAAAAAAAAGTTGCGCATCTGAAATTAAAACTTAGGCCTTCTGTATTTTTATTTGCTAAATCTGGTAACTCTCCTTGGATGAAAACAGTTTCAATGATGTAAGAGAGATAATCTTTAAAAGGTTTTCATGTGAAAGGAAGGAAGGACAGCAGTCAACAGAGTGCTTTTAAAAATTAATCATTTGCTACTTATTAAGATAACTTGTGCTGTTTCTGGACAGTTGAGGAAATAAAGGTAAATGTAGAAAGAGAAATTTCACTTGATTCTCACTACCTGTGAACTACTTAAACATTTTACCGTATTTCCTTCAACTCGCTCTCAACATATTTAATCTATTGGTATATACAATTGGTATGTACCAATTGTATATACAATTGTGTGTTCTGTGATGATTTTACAAATATTTACATATTCTTCAAGAAAAGTTTTAATAACAGAATAATCTATCATGTAAGATACCATATAATTAGCTTAAGCATTATATATTTTGGCCTGTACTTTTTTTTTTTTTGAGACTCAGTCTTGCTCTGTTGTCCAGGCTGGAGTGCAGTGAAGTAATGTATTTTGCAGCAACTTGGATGGTTCTGGAGGCTATTATTCTAAGTGCGGTAACTCAGGATTGGAAAACCAAACATTGCGTGATCTCACTTGTAAGTCGTAGCTAAGCTATAAGGAAGCAAAGGCATATAGGGTGACATAATGGAGACTCAGAAAAGTGACAGTGGAGGGGGCAGAGATAAAAAATTGCACATTAGGTACAGTGTAAACTACTGGGTGACAAGTGCACTAAAATCTCAGAATTTACCACTGTCTGTTCTATCCATGTAACCAAAAACCACTTGCACCCCAAAAGCTAATGAAATAAAAAAAAAATTTATGTCTTAGACTTATGCCTTAAAAATTGGCATGTGTATTTTGCCTAGAGAACAACAGTCCTCAGAGTTTAAGTAAGGTTAATTTAACATGCTCTGCTTAACACTAGTCCCATCAGATGATCTGACAGAAAAGGTTTCATATATTACACTTGGGAAATGTGCCAACTAGATAACAGCTTGAAGACTTTCTGTATACCTTAGCAATTAACAGGCTCTGAGAAAACTCAACAGTACAGAAACTTGTTTCTTGTTGTGTAATTATCTTCTAGTGTTTTTCCTGCTTTTGCTCATTAATATTTTTTACTGATTATTTCAACAGTATCCCTTCTGGACCCAGGGGTACAGCTGTGACTAAGACAGATAAGGTCTTTACTCTGATCAGTTTATATCCTGCAACCTTAATTTTTGTCCCCAAGTAATCACAATTAACATCCCATGGAACTTATGCTCCCTGCCAGGCAGGTTTAAGTTGACAGCTCCCAAGGAAATGTGTTTTCCTTGGAATGCTTTCAGCCATTGGTTGAGATGTGCAAAATTGGAATAACAGTCTTCTGGGTCATGAATGAGGTGAGAATTCCTGGTAAACTAAGTAAAAGGGGAGAAAAGCTGAGTAAAATCTTTCTCCCCCTCCCTGGATCAGAGACAGCATCCTTAGTGTTGCGAGGACTTCTGTTCCCAAGGACCCTGTCTATGCCCAGGGTACTTTGGATAGAGCTTCCTTTCAGTCTCCTATGAACCTGAGGCAAATTTCTGTTCCTGAAACTCCCATCGCAGCCCTGCACAGGGAGGAAGTGGTGAACAGCACTCAAGACCGTGATGGGATCCATTTTGCCTCATTAATTCTGTGGAGCTAGTTTTGCTTCACTGCCTTCCACAGTTCACTGAGCTACCTGGTAATTAGGAATGCTTGTTTCTTTTTGGGGCATGTGAATGCTGTCTCTGTAGGTCTTTCCTTGTTACCACTTCACTAGATGCAAATCCGCGACCTCATTTTAGCATCATGGCCACATCCAAATCAGGTTTTAGAAATAAGTTCACGGTAACGATTACATAGGATGTAATAGTTTCATTGTTTTAAAATGAGTGTTGCTTCTGTCTCCTTTCTGTATCCCAATCTTCTTGGTCTGCATAGAAACCCAAATTATGATTGGAGTTGTTGAGATGGACTTTAGAGGGTGCCTGCAGCTATGTGGAGCCCTATCCGAACTCAGAGAGGCAGCCCAATGCTTATTGCTACAGGCAAACTTCAGATGTCCCCATCTTACAGATTCCTTAATTTAATTAAACACAAATGTCTCTTTTACGGTTTACATCAAACCTCCAATTCTGTGCCAGAAATTAATATGCTGGAGCTCCAGCTGACCAGCATTATGAAAAGCATTTTGACTTTCTGTGGATTGTGGCTCCATGTTTAATATCAAATTAAAGAATAGAAACTTCACTGGTAATGATAAGAGGCAAAGTAGTAATTACCCGGAAAGAAATGGATGGCCTGTGATTACAAAGTACAGAATGAAACACTGGGTGAAATTTTCATACCTCAACTAAATTATGCCCAGAGTATTTATTCCCAAAATGAGATTTTGTTTTTGGGGATTGTATAAGTCTATTCACAATGTACACTTGTCCGTAAAATTTACATATGATGTATGCAATATTTTCAAGGCATATATTTTTTTTCAGGAACCACGAGTACATTTTAGTGGAAGTCGATTTAATGTGTAATTAGGAATGAAGTTTCCTGATTAAATCAAACGAGGTCTCTGCAACTGGGAAGGAGGAATTAGGGATGGTGCCAGATCTTCCCCAAGTGTCTTTGACTGACTGTCCTTCAAAATCCTGAACGTTTCAGAATCAGCATCAGGATACTATGAGCAGTGACAGTCACTGGGACATTGAACAGTAGGCTGTCTTTCTGTCTTAGGAGACATACATTATTGACACATCAATGATGAATTTCTAATTTTCTTCCTTTCCTGACACCTTTCAGAGCCATGGCTCCCCTATATTGTGGGGTAACAGAGAATAAAGACTAGATGGAGATCATGTTGTGTTTCAGTGTCTTGGGGATTATGTTTGACCTCATGGTGCATCATAGGAAGAGCTACCATGTCCCACGTTCAACTCAGAGGGTCAAAACTTCCTGGCATTTATATAAATGGCTGTGTTTTTCCATATCACTCTATCTTTTCAGAACCCCTTAATTTACCCTAAACCTTTTAACCATTCCAACATACATTCCATCAAGACAGGAGCTTCTGATGTATCATTTCAGGGGTCCCCTCTGAGGTTCGTATCTTTTTCTGTGTTTTTGGCATTTGAAATTCACATTCAAGAACACTGTGGAAGTTCCCAGATTGTCACAGGCACTCCTGATGTCTTAGAACCAGGCATGGCACTTCAAGCGTGTGCTCTCAGTATCCATTATTCCGAGAGCAGGATAAGGTAAGAAAGCAAGTTCCGTCGGTATGGCAGGTAGGAAAGGCAACGGCTTCTAGGTCTGATGTTATAAAGATGCCCAAACATGAAAGAGAGACAGGCTATACATACCCCTGTCTTTCTGTTTAAAAACAGCCAAAGTTAGAAAAGATGACACCCATCCTAAACAGTCTGAAAGGCTGCTGACAATTAGAAGGGAAGTCAATAAGCAAAAATCCATGGGGCCTATAAGAAGAAAGAAAAAATGTAATAGAGAATGTCTGGCACTTCATGCCAGACATTATGCTAGATGTTTTGCAAACATTCTGCTCTTTCATTCCTACAACTGCATTATCAGCCACATCTTATGTCTAAGGAGGTGGAAGATCTTCAAAGTGAAAGCAATTTTCCCCATTACACACATCTCATACAGAGAAGAGCTGGAACTCCACCGGACTATACCAGGCTGATTTTCCATAGTAACAGCAACAATTGCACCTCATATTTGAAGAGTGTTTTGTAGTTTACAAGACACTTTTATACATACGTATATATATATGTATATATAATTGTGTGTGTATGTGTATAAAAGTGTCTTATATGTATGTGTCTGTATATGCATATGTATTTCTAATCTATGGCTAATGGGTTAAGGGACACAACCTGAGTTGGAAGGGCAGTAGTTTCATGACTCTGGGCTTGGAGCACAGGGTACATAGCTTTGTGAGTGTGGAAAGGGCAATCCAATCAGATTTCATACCTTTCTTTCCTTCAGTAATTACTCTTCTCTCCAAAAATTAGTATTGAAAGAAGAACATGGAGATCATGCTTTAACAATTGGGGCTCTTTTGGGAAGGCATATAATTGGGCAGAAGTTAACATTACCAGTATTAGAACAAAAGAAGGGTAATAATAAAAACATCTTCTACGCATGGAGAGTCTGCTACACAAGCCTTCTGCCAGATGCTGCATGCCACTTACAGCTTCTAGCAGCCACACCTCAGAGTAGAAAAAGCTGAGAATGGAAAAAGTTAAGCGCATACTCATTAAAAATACACCTATTAGTGATATGACCTTAAATTTTTTTCATTCTATTTCACTTTTTAAAAATCTTATGTCTTAACCTTCCATTGACTAAATGAGTTTTCTAACAAGCTTCTGAGTATTTGGAGAATAGAGATGTAATCTTTCTGTATCACCTATAAGGCGTAGCACTTCACACATAAAAATAGGCACAATAAATACTTCCAGATTTCATTTGGAAAAATATAATCATAAGTCCAAACAGTGTGCTTCTATCTGGCCTTATAATTCCAGGCAAAATTTTAAGTAAGGAGGTTTCCTTTGATTACAGCTCTTACTACATACAGGTTAATCCACAGAACCTTGCTCCTGGGTATAAAATGCAAGACCTAAGTGTATTCCAATTGAGTTTCATGTATTCATGGTTCTAATCAAGAAATCATTGAATAGCTTTGACATCAGAAACATGAAGAAAACCATGATGCATATATTTGAGGGTTTTCTTTTTTTATATATTATGAGAAGTTTTAGTCTCTTGAGGCTACACAGAATTGCTCTCCCCTTTTTCAAGGGAGACTGTCTCTGTCCTCATCTTTTATGGAAACTCCATGGCACCAGTTTAAAATCAGAGATGGGCATATGATGTATGCATTATAAGAACCCTAAAAAATGCAAAATATTTCCTACCTTTCGTCAGTTGATAAGTACTTACCTTTGATGTGTTGCAAGTTTATTTATGGAGCCCAAATTATGAGAGTGAGTACTGTTTTGTCAAAGCCTTGTATGACATTCCCCTGATTAGGACTGTGCGTGGTGATTTGTTTTCAGCAAGGGTGCTGGCATGATGTGCCACCATTATTCAACATCTCATCTGAGCCCTGGCAGATCCCTCAGAGCTATTATGCATAGGCAAGTTCTAGGCATATTTAATATGCTTTACCAATGGTTCATATTTTTTATCACTACAAAATAAACTTAACTGCATAAAGATTATGAATACAAAAAATATTTCTAACCACGTTTTGTTTCCCTTTTCATTTCTTTAAATCTCCGTGTGTCAATTGTATTTATTTATAGAAAGAATATATACACATATATATGTGTGTATCTATATTTATAGATACACACATATATATGTGTATATCTGTATAGATACACACATATACATGTGTATAGATATACACATATATATATGTATAGATATACACACACACATATATATATATATACACACATACACATATATGTATTTCTTTTAGTTGTTAGAAGTTTTAGATAAGCACACTTAAGTAAGAAGGGAGGGAAGGAAGGCAAGGTGTTTTATCTTCCGAATGCTGTTTTCCTTCTGTTTTCGACAGTTTTCTCTGCACTGTTGGCAGGCAGTATGATGTAGTATGAACTCTGAGAAATTTAGGCCCGGAGTTGTAATTCTGCTGTGTACTAGACATGTGACCTTGAGCAAGTCACCTGGGTTTCCAATATAATAAAGTCAAAACAATGATATAATAATATTCACTCTGATGCTACCCCATAGATGAAGTCATAGTATCACTTTGAAATCTATAAAAAGCAATGAAAATATAAGGATATCTGTTTCCTTTCTCTGTTTGGTGCCCTTTGAATGCTCTTAAAATTGATTTTTAGTTTATTGCTTTTAATCCTTCTCTGAAAAATCCTTTTGCTCACCTCTTGAGACCACCTTGATGCATTTGTGCTTTTGATCGACTACACATTTTTGTCTCTAAGACTTTGCCCCTAGGGCCTTTTATGAACATGCTTCTCTGCTCTTCCACCTCTTTTTCCTCCCCTTCTTCATTTTTTTCCTTTTGCCTCTGCCCTTGCCAGACTCTTATCTCCTTTTTCACATCACAATCTTTTTCTCCTCTTACCCACCTGTTTCTTCTTTCAGTCTCTATTTTGCAAAAGCCAAAAATACCTAAAATTCTAAAATTAATTCATACTCCTCCATGGACATGCTTCATGTGCTCATTCCTGAAACCATCGTGTTTCCATGTACTTCTCTAGAGCTCTCTCCCTTCCTACTGGGGCTTGACTAATCGCTCCTGCCAGTGAATTCCTCCCTGCCTCTGGGCCCAGTGGATGCTTATTCCCTTAGATGTGAACAACTCCTGTTGAACTGGCGGTTATTGTCATGCAGGTAGGTATGCATGTGTGTATGTGCGTGCACACACATAGCAAGCATAACAATAAGCTTGTACATTTGTGGCCTGTGTCCATGTTGACAATGCCACACATCAATCCTCGCAGCAAGTCTTTGCTATGATCTAGGATAATTACAATCTCATCCATTTATACAAAAAAGGAAGCAGACTGAGAGGATGACTTGAAAAGTTCGGCTAAGTGAGCAAGTTGGGACTTGAAGCCTTGTTTTCTGGCTCTGCATCTCGTGTGACTGGTCATGAAGGACCTGTCAGTTGCATCCTGTGAAGTAGTAGGCAAATGGTTACATTCCAAGGTAGCTAGAGTGATGTTAAGTTGTTTCGCTCTCAACGAATACTCCAGGGTACCTCTGTGTTGAACCAGAGGGGCTCAGTGGAAATAAAATTTTACAATTAGCCAATTTGAGGTACTTCATTCTGCCACTCTTGTGGCATTATGATCAATGAGATGATATTTACAGCAAGTCAGAGAATAAGAGCGTCTGAGACCTCATGCTTCTCACCCTCACCCCACTGCCATCTCCTGTTCCCTATTCTCATTTTATCTCTATTCTCACTTTTGTCATCTGCCAGCAAGTGAATGAGTCTGTGACATTTATCAAGTGCCCCTGTAGATAGAGGACTGCATTGTATCCAGGGGAGACTTACAAAAGGAAGAAGATACGAAGAAGATATGGCCCCTTGGGTGAAAAATGTTCATGGTCTATTCTTTCTTGATAGAAAATGAAACTTAAACTCAGGAGTTGATTTTAATGTCAAATAGCATGAAGACTGACTTTTTTTTCCCCTACGACAATGTGCAAAGCTCCTGGCAGCAAATAACATGAGTATTCAGTCAAAAGGCAAACACTGAGACAATTTCCCGAGTTCTAAGCCTGACTGTTTCATATAAAGAATCAATTAAATAGCAACTACCAATAGAAGCAATGAAATACCATGGTATTGACAGAACTGATTTAGATGTATGTGTATCTCTATTTCAAACAAGATTCTGGTCCAATTATGACATGATCTTCCTTCTCCAAGCAATTAATGAATCCCTGAGAATTTCCTTTGAATGGATGATTTCCATTTGTCTGCTTGCAGTATAACCACTTCCATGCATTCTGATTTATTTTTAGTGCTACTAACAGTTGTAGTGTTGTAGTTTGTCTTCTAAATAGGAATTGCATTATTCTAACGTCTGGGGGCAGGCAGCTTTTCCGTATTACTGCCTGCCATGAGACCATGGAAAGCTTCACGTATTCATGTACATTTGCATAGCTGACTCTATGATAGGCTGAAGTGAAAGAAGATCAGATTTGATGGAGGTAGCAATTCTAAAAGGAAATAATGGAAGCAATCTGTCAAGGCTATCTGTAATCACTACTACACTTGAAAAACCGCACTGCATTTGCTGAACAGCATTCAGTTCTGACAGCTGTAAAAGTCACACACATTTGTTCCTGCTGCACATCAAGATTTACTGGACAGGTTTACTTCAAGCATCATGTCAAGCTGGCAAAGTAGGAGAGGAGAAAAGAGGAAAACATGTTCATTGCATTCATAGCTCTAAAGTTAGTGGCTTAAAAAAAATGCACTCACTTTTGTGCATGGTTCATGAAAAAAAGCAGTGCCCCAGGTTATACCAAGGTTGTCAAGGTGACTCCAAGATCAGTTTATTCACCAAATGGCTCTGGATCTACCCATACATGCAGCTGATGCCTCTTGGGACCCTGTTTTAGGAGCTCCAGGTCTCAAGGGACATGTTCTTGAGACATTTCTACACTGGCACTGTGGTTAGTCACTGTACAGTGGGGTTTTGTGCCATAAAATTTAACTCCAGAGTTGATGAACTCATGCCTTTAGCAAGAGCAGGTAGGAAGTGAGCAGAAAGTGAGAGGTAGAAGATGTGGATTGAGGAGGAGAAAGAATGGGATGTAAACAGAGATTCTGAAGAAGCAGGCTGAAGTGGAACCTTAAAGGTCTATTAATTTTATCTTTAACTAGTTAGGTCTTGATCAAATTTACAGTTCACAATTTTGAGGGAAGGGTAGGTGGCACATTTCCCTTGTTACAGCACTGGTTCTTTGTGACTTTTTCATTTGCATGTCATCTCCTGGAACAGCCACATGGCTACTGTATGTGCTGGAGAGCCAAGCACAGCAACCCCTTTTGATGTGGACACTGAGGTGGCGGTGTTAAATTGCTCCCCGTAGGTGCCATCTGGGGCTCAAGAGTCTTCCCTTGGGGCTGTATAGGGAGCTGAACACGGCTACCTGCTTTCAAAACTCTTCTTTAAGAAAACTCTTCTAGCATTTCTGTTCTCATTAGAAATCTTGGAGGTGTCATTTTTTTCCTTCCAGTAATTATGACTTTTCATTTAATATTGAATTAAAGGTGATGCTATTAATATTTTGGAATTATAAGATTTGAATGGTCATAGTGTAAATTTAAAAAGAAAAATGATGAGACACTTCAAAAGAAAATGAAAATCGTATTTATTCTCTAGAAGCACAACCAAAGGGAATGAAAGAATATAAAAACCCGTCTGACACCCCACACAGCCATTCACTCTGGAATTTGCAGTTGCTGTCCCTCTTGACAAGAGATCGTGAAACTCAATGATTCCTGAATTCCATCGTCTTTCAACCTGAATCAAAATAATTAAGTATAAATTACCCTTGGCCATATGACCCAAGGGAAAAAGAAACTCTTTAATTTCATAGAATTTTATTAAAAAGATCCTTACCAAAAGGCAACAAAAGAAGTTGTGTGCCCATCAGGGTGTTCAACGAGAGACCTATGGCAGTTGGGAGAACCAAGTGAGGCTGGATTCAATGTTCCCATTAAAGGTTTTGATATTTTTATTCATGTTAGAAAAATGCCTGTGCTGAAAAATAGTTCAAGGCAATAAACAACAATATGGCAAAAACTCTGAATTTCAAGCGGTTTTTAATGGGTCTAGTTTCCACAGGCCAGTTTGGCAGCATCCTGCAAAAACCCCTGAGAGTTCAATTTAAAATCTGTAAAAGAAAACTGGGTTTCAAGTCCCTGGAGTTAGCCAGTGGGGAAAGTTTATCTTAAGGGAGGAGATGTAAGCCTGGAATAATAGCCATCCTGTGTTGTGACTGAAAACCAGGTGACATGAGGGAGAGAGTTGTCTACGGACCTTAGAAGCAATGCCGAAAGCCCAGGACAGCATGAGGGGCAGCCAGTCACCGAGGCGAGGGTGGGAAGAGGCCAGCCGTGAAGAGCCTGGGGGAAGAGGGTGACCAGCAAACGTAGGATGCAAAGGCTTGGACTCCTATACAACCACTTCAGTGACTGTGAAGAAATCCCGGCCGGGCGCGGTAGCTCATGCTGTAATCCCAGCAGTTTGGGAGGCTGAGTCAGGTGGATCACTTGAGGTCAGGAGTTTGAGACCAACCTGGCCAACATAGTGAAGCCCTGTCTCTACCAAAAATATAAAAAATTAGCTGGGCGTGGTGGTGTGTGCCTGTAATCCCAGCTACCTGGGAGGCTGAGGCAGGGGAATCGCTTGAACGCTGGAGGTATAGGTGGCAGTGAGCCAAGATTGTGCTACAGCACTCCAGCCTGGGAGACAGAGCAAGACTCCATCTCAGATTTAAAAAAACAAACAAACAAAAAAAAAAAAAAAAAGGAAAAAAGAAAAACCCAAGGAGCAGAGCTAGAATGATAGGAGCAGGCATGAGAAAAGGAGACAAAAGGGAAAAAATTATTTTGTATTGATTTAAGAGAGGTGGCTTTCAACCCAAGGGCATTTACCAAGGGAAGATGTTGGAGAGCCAGTGTCACGGCACACATGAAGCATGGTCCAGCAAAATCACATGGGCTGAGGCAGCCTTAACAAGTCAATGGTATAAGTCAAAGACACATAGTTTTGACAATTCAAATACATAAAAATAAGATGTGTGCTACGCTTTAGCTTTCTCCTGAAGAACTAGCTAGAGATGGGGCCAAGTCTGACAGAGCAGCTCAGTGGTGACTCCCCCTAGTTGCAAAAAATTTTAAAAACACAATTCATTACCATCAAAAGGAAAGAGTAAACCTGGGAGAAACAGTGCTCTAATTGATTATAGACGTAATAAGAAGAAACAATTATCTTGCAAAAGTGACTGCAAAGTTGGGAAGTTTAAGATAGGAACATGAATTCAAACCATGGCAAGGGAAGATGTGGTCAGCAAGTCTTCACTAGCATTTTATTTAGAGGACAAGACAAAGCTTCAACAAATACAGGTGACAGCCAAAAAAAAAGAGAAAAAAAAATCAACTCAAGCAATCATCCGAATGTAACTAAGAAATGTTGTTCTTCTTATAACCATAGACATATCACAGGCAATGCCATTTTTCCCTACCACAAGGGAAAAGACTATACACAATTCCCTTTTTATTATAGACAATGCCACTTTTCCCTACCATTTTTCCCTTATGGGAAAAATGATTGATTAGGAAGGCTATCTCTGTGTAAACTATCCCAAATTGCCCATGGAGACAATTTTTCTCTAGTTATAACGGATTTACAAGAATTAAGTCTTGTGTACCTGTTTGGGACTATCTGTGGCGGTAGGTTTCAATAACATTTAGACAATAGTGGAAATGAAAATCTCAGAGACTCAAGGGACATTAATAATGATAGTTTAAAAGGAAGATGGGGAAAAGCTTGAAAACTGTTACCTCCACTGTTGAAACTAATTTTTGAAAGGTCGCTTAGGGACTCCTAATTTCAGAATTTATGACCCCTTCTCAATTCAGTTTCTATTCAATTGGTTGACTGGTTTCCTCTGAAGATGTCCTTTCTTTCAAATTTATTTCTTTCCACCTCTCCAGATATCCACACCTCTAGTTCTAACCTCTGTAGTATGATTTAATCCAAGTCTTCAATAACTCATTCTCATTTACTTGTTGAGAGCCTAGAAATCTAGAGAAAGGGATAAGCATAGAGGTGAATACGTGGACTATGTTATAAGGAGTTGGTTGAGTGAAGAGGTATGGAGATGGCACAGCTGGCAGAAGATGTGAGCTTGCCAGCTTGGAGATGTGGAGTGGCAGGTGGTGTGGTGAGAGCTTCAGGAGTGCAGGGTGTGGGCGGAGCTTCTGCTTCTGCAGGTCAGAGGGTGGGCGGTGATGCAGAGGTGGGTGGATGGGTTTGGGTTTGGGTCAGAAAGGGCTCTTCGTGCCCTGTAAGGAGCTGGGTTTGGATTGTAAAGGGATCTTTCAAAGGATTTTAATGAGAGTTGTGATATACTTGGATTTGTCTTTTAGAAAAATTACTTTGGTGGCAGAGAGGAGGATGGACTGAGAGGGGCTCAATTTGGAAGGCAGGGATCCATAAGAATGCTGCTGCGGGGACCCAGGGAGGAAGTGTTGAAAAGCCTAAACTAAGGTCCTGGCAGTATAGGTTTAAGAGGTCAAAATTTGGAGTGGCACTTAGCAGAGTGAATTGTGAGAGATTTATCATTAATTGAACATGGGAGTGGCAAGGGAGATGGAGGGATCAAGGGTGACTGTCAGATTTCTGACAAGGAAAATTGAGCAGATGGTGACATTTCTCATCAAGAGGACAGCATAATGGAAGTGAGTTTTCAGGAAGAGATGGTAAATTCAGATCATCCTCACTCGTGTGCTCTCTCTCTCTCTCTCTCCCCCCGCCCGCCCCGCCCCAGCTCTCTGTCTCTCTCTCTGTCTTTCCTCGGCACACATACAACATCATCATGCTCTTGCTGGGGGAAAAACAAGTTAAATTCAAAAACAAATTTAGTCATTGCTTCAGGAAGAAGTCCTTGTGAAAAGTAGTTTGTTTTTTTAATGGGTCTCCTGTATACCATCTGGGATGCCCATGTGCTTCCTGACGTGGAGATGCTCTATGTGGCACAGACACTTTTGGGGGTGAGTAATTTGTAGGTCTGCTAGTACATCAATGACTCTGCAGTCCTGACCTCAAAGAACTTTGGGTACAGAATATCTTATGACATTACTGTTCTTAAAAGCTCTGACATCAGATTAGCCCTAACTAAAAGAAGTCTTCAAAATAAGGAGTTTGGTTGAAAATATTTCCAGTTGGCTATTTAGTATTTTGCTAAACTTCCCTTTACACACTTTTGTTTTTTCATAAACCCATACATAAATTTTCCTCACAATTCTATATTTTAACAATGTCCCTACTGACTTATTTGTATAGAATAACTCTTCTTACTGTCAATCACTTTACCAAACAGTTTCTGGACTCACTGCAGTCCTGATGGCCAGCCTTAGGTGTGCCTCAGTTTGTAGGTCTCCTCTCGCCCTTATGTGCTGTGGCTTTCAGATGCTCTGCATGGGGCTGACTGGCCCAGGCTTGGCTGGCCTCCTGGCTTGCTTTCTGAATATCATATTCAGACTCCCAGTCTCATCGTCATTCTGCTGACTTATCTTGAGCACAAAGATGACTAGAACTCCAGTTCTTTTTATAATGTCACTTTTACTCACATTTTCACCCAGATGAATTTTGATCCCAACAGCTGACCTTTACACTTACCCATGGACTTGACGCCTCGTTCCAGCCTGTGGCTTATTAAAATAACATCATGTATCAAATGTAATACAAAATGATAAATATAAATACACATATAATTTCCCTATTATAAATTATATCCAATATTTAATATATTTAATATTTATTTAACATATAGATTTTAGCTATTTATATATTTATAAATGTAAATATATTATAAAAATGATGAGATATAAAATTAACAAAATACATGTAAATATACTTAAGCACACACACAGAAGTGTGTATGTATATATGCACATGTGTGTGCACATGTATATATTTGGCAGAGTGCAAGTTTCTTAAATGAGAAAGGGACATGGACATTTTGCTCTGGGTACATGAGTGGTGCAAAGGCCAAGACGCAGGTCTGAGACAGGAGCCTTGCCGGGGAGGGCAGTGCTGCTGCTCCTCTCCCAGCTGTGTGGTCCTGGGATTGGCTGGAGTTCACATCTCACGTTTCAGTCTTACCAGCTCTATGACCTTGGGGAGGACAGTGAACCTCTAAATCATGCCTCCTCGGCTGTCGAATGGAATAATCATGACACTCACCTGCTGTGTTGTAGAATAGACTGAATGAAACGATGCCCGTGGAGTGCCTTGCCAAATACCTTGTGTAAAATAAGCCCTGGGTAAATCAGTTATGTTAATGTGTGGTAGCAATTAATATCATTTCCCTCTTTCTCGTGCTGCTTATGACCTTTCCCTTTAACCCTGGGAATCTTCTTAAACTGCTTTTATAGAGGGTTTATTTTTGTTTGTTTTCTTGAGCAAAAACGTGGCTGCAGTAGATTTTTAAGTTACAACAATGCCTCAAACTGAAAAGGCAACTTATAGAGCACATCACTAAAAGTCTTTTGGGTAGAAGATCTTGCAAACTGATCTAGGTGTATTGTGAATCTGAAAATCAAGTTAGGTTGAAAGTACTATGCTGCTTTCAGTTTTGTTTTTCTGCGGAGACAAGGGCTTGTGAGGGTCCTGGGGTTATCCAGGAGACAGATGGATTCCAAAGTGGTGCCAGACCTTCCTGAGCTGAGTCCCTCATCTCCCACAGAGGCTAATGGCTGTTAAGAGCCATAAAACCACAAGACGCAAATGGTAGCCAGAGCCTGCTGTAAACCTGAAGCCTCCCTCACACTCACTCTAGTTATATGGTTCTATCTAAGCACCATTTTTTCCTGGATTCTTTTTACCTTGAATGTGATGTTGCTGTTGTGGTTTCAGAGGCTTCTGACAGCTGTGGCTTCGGTGTCTTTGATTTCCTCTTGTTGCAATAGTTTCAGTTAGAAGCTCAGTCATGGGTGCTCAGGAACAGGCCTCACCGAGACACATTTTTGGTGTCTGTGTCTTTGCCAGTCTCTCTAAAGGCTCTCGAGTTAGGCAATGTCAGAAACTTCATTGTATCAAAGACCGGGATCTGAGGCGCTATGATCAGTTGTTAAGTAACAGTAAGAGTGGTATCTGGTTCAGGATCTGAAACTTTATTCTGTAAATTACAGAATACTTACAGAGTGTCTGCTATGCATCAGGTGTCAAACTCTGTTGAGGATATGGCAATATATAAGACTTTCCTGTCTTCAAGTCACTTACATTCTGGTGTTGGAGAGGGACAAATAAACAGGAAATGTTTTAAGTACAATGACAGTCACTTCCAGGCGCTGTGGGAGTGTGGGCGAAGGGCCGTGGTCTAGCCTTCCTGGGGAAGGGATACTCAGAAAAGGTTTTGGAGAGCTAGGATGAGTTCCAGCTGGGAGCAGCTGAGGGAAAGGAGAGTAGGGAAGGAATTCCTGACAGAGAGAAGAGTGTGCTCAAAGCCCTGGAGGTGAGAGAGAACATGCTGTGTCTGGAGGAGCTGTGCAAAGTTCAGTGTATGTCTGGAGCATAGATTCCAGGGCCCGGCAAGGGGGCAAGATACAAACCGGAAAATCAAGAAAATATTTCATTATAACAGCTTTGAAAGCCAGATGAGAGAGCTTCATCTGTAGGATTGCGGGGGAATGTTGAAGGGAAGCATCAGGGATAAAATGAGCTGACATTTGCAAGGCCCCCTTCCAGAATTCACTCAAGAGACCAAATTACAGAGCTGAAGACTGCTTGATGAGCAAACAATTAGAGTAAAAGAGCTGAGTGATCGGAGGAAATGATCCCAACCAAGTAGCCGAGCTGGGTGATGTATACCTCTGTGATCCTGGGGTATTCCGTCTAAAGAACTGGTCCAGCCATGCAAACTCCTTCCCAACCACTGAGCACACCCACTCTCTGGATAACCGCCACCTCTGAGGCTGCCATTGCTGCATCACCACACCCCCGTTCCCAGGATGAGTGCTTATTTCACAGGGCTTCTTGTTAGAATGACGTTTTCCCAGAGAACTCTCAGGTTCCATTCATTAGAAGTACACTCAGACTTCATTTCTTCAGGTAGGTTACTGTGGGAATGACAGCTGCAGGAAATGAGTTCCTTTGGTCTCACTGTGGGGATGGACCCTGCAGCGGCCGGCCGGCCCCGCTCCTCAACAGATCAGTAACAAGAACACCACCAAAAATACCTGATTGGAGGAGAAGCAGCATGGGGCTGGGAAAACATGTACTGTGAAGCAGAAAGCAGTTGCATTTGATTTCTTCTCTTCCATTTGCTCCCTATTCGACTTCAGGCAAGTGACATCATTTATCTGAGCTTTAGTATTTTTGCGTGTAAAATGGAATTAATGGGGCAGTCCTGCTGTGGTTGCTGAGAAGACTGGATGGGTTAATGTCGCTGAAAATGTTTCATAAATTGTTGCTTTATACACAGTGTAAAAATACAGCATGTACTGGAATGCTTACATTTTTATAAAAAAATTTACCTTCACTTTTCAAACCTAATCCTCAAAATAATCCATTTTTATAAGAAAACGGAGCCTGCAGGAGATGGATTGCCTTGCTCATGATCAAGGAGCTATGAAGGTGGAGACAGAATGGATTGTCTGTTCTTCCGGTTTCCGGATCAGGGCTCTCACTACCACGCCGCTCAGCTGCTTAATGAAAGCCAAAGGTTCATCTCGCTGGCTTGTGCTGCTCAATCAAGGACTCTGTGTACTTTCCTCCCTTGGAATTGGAAGTGCAGACACTTAATTATAACTTTCGATTGCTTGAAATTATAGGGCTATAGAGTGACTGGCACGTGTTTCTGAGGAAAATCATATTCTACATCCTGAAATAACCATCTCCTTTTTTCATATTCAAGACAAATGCAGTGATCTAGCACATGCATCATGCACTCAAAGTGTTCCCTAGGATGACTTGGAAGCTTTGAAAATAACTCTTTATGGAAATAAGGGGTGGGCTATTACGTCATGCTTCTCCATCCAATCATTTAGGTTTTAACTGATGCTGCCCCAAACCACTGCGAAGAATTCAGAGAACTTATTTACGGTCAGTGAGAGTGCTGGCCTCCTGAAGAGGACCTCATACTGGAGGAGGCAGGGCATTGGGTGTAGGGTCCATAATGGAATGACAGATGGCAACTTCAAAAATTCATCTGGAAGTAGCAATTTTATTTTGTTTTGTTTTTAGACAGGGTCTCATTCTGGCTCCCTGACTTCCTTGCATGCCTCCCTGACTCTCCCTCCTCTTTCCCTCATGATGGCATCAGTCATTGAACAGAGGGCCCACTCAAATCCAGTGTGTCTTCATCTTAACCAATTCCATCTACAAAGATTCTGTTTCCAAATATGATCACATTCTGAAGTTCTGGTGGACGTGAATTTTTAAGAAAACATTATTCAGCCCCCTATAATCTCCTAGCAGGAGAAAATTTACTAAAGCACTTCAAGCAAGTAAAGAGTGTTGAAGATAAATCATTTTAAAGGCCAAAATCAACTCAGCCACTGGGTTTTCATTTATTCTCAATAAGACCACCACACCTGCCTCATCAAGTGTGTCCACAGTACCCAGAGGAGCACAGGAGAGGGGACCCAGTCCTCCACCTGCTTTCACTGAGACCTCCTTTCCCTGGCGTTGGCATAGCCAGCCTAATCACTGCAAAATGGCCATGTACAGGAGCAATTCTAGGAAGCAGGCTATAATTAAAGCTGATTACTAACTCATTCTCATGAGAACATCAGCACAAATCTCAACTAATCAGGAAATATTAATTTTTTGAATAGACCTCCATTTGAGGAAACTTGAAATTCTGTGTTTTCTCTGTAACTAGTGGTCAAGTATTTGCATTGGACTTCAAAAGAATAAATATAATTATAGCAGGTGGAGAAGGTCATTGTTGACAGGACAAACACTGGATAATAAACACAAGTAAAGACCCCTGGGTGTAAACAGTCTTGTATGGATTGGTGTGGCTGAAGCAGTGGGTGTTTGGAGAAGGAGGCAGGAGATGGCACCTCCTTTCCCAACACTATGCTATTTTCCCTCCAAGCCTTGGTGCGGGCATAATGTCCTGGGTGGACCTGGCATGAGTTGGTGGTCGTCTCTTTCCTCCCAAAGCACTTGGTCAGTGTCTTCATTATGTCACCCATGCCAATGCATCACAATTCTCATTTGATCAGTTACCTCATTTCCAGACTGAGTTTTCAGAGGGAAGTTTCTATGTAATTCTTCTTCTTCTTCTTTTTTTTTTTTTTTTTTTTTTTTGAGACACGGTCTTACTCTGTCACCCAGGCTGGAGTGCAGTGGCGCAGTCTCAGCTTACTGCAGCCTCCGCCTCTCAGGTTCAAGTGATTCTCCTGCCTCAGCCTCCTGAGTAGCTAAGATTACAGGCACGCACTACCACACTCAGCTAATTTTTGTGTTTTTTCAGTAGAAATGGGGTTTCGCCAGGCTGGTCTCAAGCTCTTGACCTCAAGCAATCTGCCTGCCTCATCCTCCCAAAGTTATGTTACTCTTCTTTGTAGCCCTATGCCAAGCACCTGCCTGACCAGAACTCACTGAATATTGTATAAATAAAATGCTTAGAGCAGGGTAAGGCCATATGTCAAGATTAACGAATGCCTTGGGAATATTCCAGAATTCTTCAGACAACTCTGATGTTTGAATGAAAGAGATAATTTGTCTTTCCGTTCTCTGACCGATCCCTCTGCGGACATTCAGGCATTGAGGTAAATAAAGCAGTGTTCATGTACATCTATATAAGCCTTGTTTTATTTAATCTGGAAAATCAGAGAGACCCATGATTTTAAGGAAGGGAAGGACCAAGCGTTGAGCAACTCTCAGATGAATTGTCATTGGAATTTCTGTTTGATGGACAGAGTTGGGGCGGTGGAGGTGGTAAGTGTGTAAGGACATTGGAAGGCCATTCAGCTGCGTATTCACAAAGCAGGAAGGAATCACAGAGAGCAGTGTTTCAGCAACAGATTGTATTGTGGTCTCCAACTCCTCATGCTCCTTCCTGTTGGAGGGTGTCATGTCCTACTAGTTGCCATGTGAGTACTGTCATAGAGAGGACACTTCTCTGTCTCTTTGCTGGGTTTGGCCACCTGACTTCTTTGACCAATGGAATGTGGTGGATGTAGCATAAGCTGGTCAAGGCTGAAGCTTTAATGCAATTACTGTTAGCTCTGCCAGAGGATGGGTGTGACTAACACACAGGTAGCTCTCTGGGATAAGGAGACACATGCCACAGGGGACCCTCAGCTTTTGTATAGCTTGAACAAGATATCAACCTCTGAATGAGAAATAAGTCTTGGTATTGCAAGCAACTAAAATTTTGGGATTGTTAGCACAGCAAAGTTTGCCAATATAATTTCAGTTTTGAGAAATTTCAAAAGATTAACTTTAAAAAGAGCTGCAATCGCCAGGTGCAGTGGCTCACGTCTGTAATCCTAGCACTTTGGGAAGCCAAGGAGGGTGGATCACCTGAGGTCAGGAGTTTGAGACCAGCCTGGACAATATGGTACAAAATACAAAAATTAGCTGAGTATGGTGGCACATGTCTGTAGTCCCACCTACTTGGGAGGCTGAGGTGAGAGAATTGCTTGAACCTGAGAGGTAGAGGTGGCAGAGAGCTGAGATTCCACCACTGCACCCGAGCTTGGGCAACAGAGTGAGACTCAATCTGAAAAGAAAAAAAAAGCTGCAATCAAAATAAAACAAAAACACCTATTGTGTTAACATAATATTTTGTTTTTTCTAGTTTATTTTTTAATGCTTTCATGTTGCTATTTCACTGAATCCTGGTTGTCACTTTGTTAGGACAGATATTACAATTTCTATTTTCTAGGTCTAGAAGTAAATGAGACTTACCCACGTCTCACAGACAGCAAATGGCATAGCTAGAAACTGAGCTCTGGAAATTTTTATATTAAATCTCAGGCTAACACACCATGGCTTCCGCTCAACTCGGAGGAGGATGGTTAACAGAACCCTTGTGATGTGGTTTGGATCTTCTTCCTCACCCAAATCTCATTTTTAATTGTATTCCACAGTGTTGGAGGTGGGGCCTGGTGGGAGGTGATTGGATCGTGGAAGGGGCATCTCATGAATGGTTAGCGCCATCTGCTTGGTGCTGTTCTCATGATAGTGAGTGAGTTCTCGTGAGATCTGATTGTTTAAAAGTGTGTAGCACCTCTTCTCCTCTCTCTCTCTGCTGCTCTGGTCATGTGAAGTTCTGGCTTCCCCTTTGTCTCCCACCATGATCATAAGTTTCCTGAAGCCTCCCCAGAACTTGAGCAGATGCCAGCATTGTGCTTCCTCTACAGCCTGCGGAACTGTGTGCCAATTAAATCTCTTTTCTTTCTAAATTACTCAATCTCCAGTATTTCTTTATAGCAATGAGAGAATGGACTAATACAACTAGTGATGGCCAGAATTTCACTAGTTTGAGGGTTCTATTTTGGCCAAGGCTACAGTGGCTTCAACTGAGAATTTTTGACTTGCAAGGATAGAAATGATGCATGCAGTGGTGACCCTCTGGGATGGGTCTCCATCTTGTTTACAAAAGTGTCGAAATAAATGCACATTCATTTCTATACAAAATATGCTGGAGAAAGTGCTAGGACACTCATGCACATTCTCACACATGTCACCTTGGGAATGGTATGAATCAATATTGCTGGTTGCAAGCAGGAGTGATATTAAAAATGTTTGCCAATGAGAATACACAAACACTGAACAATAAGAAGGAATTCCATGACCTGGAGAATCTCTTGGGAAGGATCTTTCCATGGTTTTTGGACAGTAGTGAGAACTTTGTCAGCAAAAGTGGCAGCAGTAGATGCGGGGTGTGCCTTCCGGTGAGTCGGGGTATTTAAACAATGCATGTAGAACTAGTTCTATGTTTAACAATTGGTGCAACCAAATCTATATATAATAATTAAATACTAGCCGTATTTATTTGCAAGAAGGAAAGTGATTTGTTAAGAGGCTGTCTTGTCATTCCCACAGTTGAAGAAGGATCTGGAGGATCAGACCTGGAAAGGACTCAAGGGAGGTACAGCTCAGACAAGCTCCTGGCAGAGACTGGCTGGGGTGTGGCACTCATTCTGAGGTGGCCACCCCTGGGCGCTTGTCTGCAGTGCAGCTGGAGCCATCACCTACAGTTTACCCTGTGCCTTTGGGCCACTCTCAGGGGCTCAGAGTTCTAAACAAGGAGCTCCCTGGTGGCCTGGCAGCTACTAGGTATAAAGGAGGAAACACATCTTTCTTTCTTCAGCTGCCTACCAACCTTGTCAACACTTCCAACCAGGAGAGGAGCTTAGGGGCTGGGCAGCTGGCGGGACAGATGTCTCTTCAGCAACTGGATTTTATTATGTCCCAGTGGCCTCACAATGGCTGACTGTCCACTGGAAGGCCACTTTGAGGACAGGTTGTGCTTTTTATCTTGACATATGCAAGCCCTGGCAAATATTTCCATGGTGCCCGGTATTTTTCCTTCACAGGTTGGGCCTGCCTGTAACTGCATGGTCCATATTTGTCTCCCATGACTGATCAAAAGCTCCATGAACATGCAGGGCTCTGACGTCCTAGACACTGCTGTATTCCAAGACCTGGAACTCAAAATAAACTCTCAATAAATGAATGAATAAGATACATTGCCCTTTTCTATATCTATCTGTCTTACTGAGAATGTACATTCTTAGGGCAATTCTTATTTTATGGCAGACACTTTATAACTTGCTACAGCTTCAGTGAGTACCACATGCTGGCAACAGAAGGGTATAGTCTCAGAGTTCAGGAGTGAGAAGTCCAGGGTCGAGGTGTTGGCAGGGGTGGTTCCTTCCGGGGCTGTGCAGAGGCATCTGTTTCAGGTCTCTCTCCCAGCTTCTGGGGTTGCTGGAAACCTTTGGCCTTCCTTGTAGAAGCATCACTCGAACTCTACCTTCATCTTCGTGTGGCATTTTCCCATGTGCGTGTCTGTCCAAATCTCCCCTTCTTATAAGGACACCAGTCATATTGGATTAGGGATCACCCTAATGGCATTATTTTAACTTGATTAACTCTATAAAGCCCTATCTCCAAATAAGGTCACATTCTGATGGACTGAGGGTTAGGACCCAAAATATCTTGTTTGAGTATATTGTTTGAGTAAATGTATAACAGCCATTACATTTTTTGTTTTAATTTTTTTCTGTAGTTTTGTGAGTCCTGGCAACTGATATTAAATATATCATTGGGAAATCCAAATACATTTGTAAGATAGGGAAAGACTAAACAAAGATTGATAAAAGGAATCAGTCATACTCCTCTCACCCCCACTTCTAGGTTAAAAAAAATGCATCCCCACTTGGAAGATGAGGCATGTGGTGCTAGGGTGCCTGTCACCTGCCTGCTGATATAATCTGTTCCATTGGTTGCAAATTGGCCTGTGATACTGAGCCCTGTCCAAATGCCCTCTTGGGCTGCACCCCCAGCTTGTCCCCCACAGGCAAATCAAGAAGATTCATTTCTCCTTTGTATCTAGAAGAGATAGATCTGGAAGAAACACAGAGCCCCATGCTATTTTTATTCAGAAAATAGAAGATGAAATATCTTGCTGCACCTGCTAAGATTTGCTCTCTCAGTAGAGTAGAACAGAGCACCATCCGCCTGTGGAACAAGTTTTCTTCTCTCCTAAATGGTAGACGTAAGTTCAATGGTATCAGGTCAATACTGATTTTCTATTTAGGCTCAGGATTTATTTGCTGCGAGGCAGGATGGCGTGAGCCGCTCTGTCTGCTGTTGGAATTGCTGGGTATGTCCCATGCAGCAGCCTGGAGGGTCAAATGTTTCCCTGGACAGCATCTTTAGGGCACTGAACTAATGCCTCTGTCAACAAGAGAAAATACTAAAGTTGCACCCACTAAAGGGAATTCTTTCTTCACAGATTTGTATTAGCTGTAAATTTTCTGCCTGAAACCCTGACACAGACAGAAGGAGAAACTAAAATAACTTCAGTCAACAACCAAATAAGGATAAGTGAGTGGCGTGTGCATGTATGTCCCATTTAATGGCGCGTGTGGGTGGGGCCTGCCCCTGGAGACTGCTCTGGAGAGAGGCTTGGAGACAACACAAAATGAATTGGGAAGCTGTAGGAAGAGGAATGAGCTATAGTTAAGGGACACATTTTTACCAACTCACATTTCCACCTGGCATTTCTGCAAAGTTCTGCTGTAAAAATGACTTTGGATGTTTCGACACAGCTTTGAGATAGGTAACTATACTCAAAATGAAATGAATTGACTTTTTTTTCTAGACATGTGGATAGAAAAAATTTTTTTCTTTGAAACTGTCACTTGCAAGCTCAGCTCTGGGTTGTGGATTAGTTGTTGGGCAAGGCTGGCCGTTCTGAGGGAGGCCAGCTGGGAGGGTCATGGTGGAGCCTGTGATATGGTGGGAAATGACAAACACCAGGTGAGTCTCAGGTGACGAGGGCAGGGCTTGTCCTGTGGAGCGGGTGTGGGAGCCTGGGATTCAGCTATCGGTGGAGGTGTCCACTCTACCGGCTAGAGGTCAATTTGAAAAAGAGCCTCAGTTAAGTTGAACCTCAGGAAAATGCCTTTTGATGCCCAAACAATTGGTGATCGTCAATGTCACATCCAGGGGCCCAATCAAGTTGCCATGTGAAATTAACCATGATGCCAGGTGAGAGGTATGCCCCTGCTGGCGGCAACTGACCTTCACTGCCCCACTGTTGGCAGCTGCTCCTTCCTTCCTAACCCCGGGGGTGGCTGCTCAATTGTTTTTCACAGCAAAAGGTGCTGGACAATGTTTGAACTGCTAAACCCCAGAGAAGATGCTCAAGACTGTCCAGTGAGTCAGAGACTTTAAAACTGCATCACGTTTTACTATTTCTCCCACTCACTTCCAATCAAAACTCTCTTTCCCCTCCCAAATCTCCATTTATACCTAAAAGTAAACTCATTATAGGAAAGTTAGACATGAGTAGTAGTAGGATGTGCATTGTCATCTCAATTTTCTTGATATTATTTGCTGCACATTATGGTAGGGAGCATGGCTCTGGAGCTAGCCTGCCTGCATTTGAATCCTGGGTTTTCCCAACTGCCTGTGTGACTTTGGGGATGTTATTTGTTTTCTCACTCCCTTAACTTCCTCGTCCTTGAACCTCGCTGATGACTTTTGCTTAGAGGATATTTTGAAGAAAGCGTCTTTGTCCAGTGACATCTTGCCCTTTTCAGTGCCTAATGCCAAAATGTACTTTACTAGAAAGACATGAGTATTTTATTAACCTTAAACTTGCTGAGTGTCTGCCCTGTGACAGGGGCGTGTTTTCATTTTGATCCGCCCATCAACTATATGCCATTCCTGCTTTCAACTCAGAAGATAGGTGCTTTGCTTGAGTGCTGAGTTGATAGGTGGCAGCTCACAGGACTGAGTCCAGTCACTGGAATTCCGACGTCTTCCCATTACGCCATGGCCAACCATCTGCCATCAGAGGTGGCCCGTCCCTGAGCTCGCACATGGTGCCCTGGCCCAGAACGGGGAGGAGGACCCACACTCTGGGCTGGATACCCCTCCCTCCCACCGCGGTGTTATGGTTTGGGGCAGCTTTTCAATCTTTCCGAGCGTCAGTTTCCTTGTATGGCTTAGCCAGTCTACAGACTTGCTTTAAAACTACACATTTTAAGAAAGTGGTGCTGGTGGAAACTTTGTACTAAAATTTGTACCAGTGCCTCACATGGTTGTTGTTAACATTCCTTCCTGAGCGTTTTGAGAATTTCTTTCTCTCTTCTTCTGCATCTTCTGGCACCCCACCCCCACCCCACTCCTCCCACCATGCACTGACATCGTGATGAGCTTTGTGACATTTGGAATAAGGCCTTTGTGTATGAAATTAAATGTCAACCTGCTTGAGTTGCTTCCAAATTTCCCCGGGAAACTTATGCTGGCATTTAATTTCTGATTAATATTATACTCTGAAACTTCTGGAGTCCAATATGCTTTTGTTGAAAGCATTAGTTTTTATTTTAAGAAATCTGCGAAGTTCACACTGGAGAAGTTATTTCAAAAGCTCAGTTCTATCCACTTTTGCAGACTCTGGGAGGTGCTGTGTGCAAGAGTGACATGTTTTCATATCTGAGCTTGGTCTGGCCCTCTGATGCAAGCCAGTTTACTTTGTAACGGTGCTCAGAATCCTTTCTATGTACTGCTAAGGTCATTGTGATTTGCTTGCTTGAAGCTCTGGAAGGCTCTTTCAAAGCCTGAGGTTGTTTTCTCATCAATATGCTAGCTCAATTTCCATGTTCTAAAACTTCTGGGTTCTGACTGATGATCACTTCAGATTGGAGGATGCCTGTGATCCCAGAGAGTTAATGGTCTTTCAAAACCTAATTTCAGGGGGAAGATCTAAGGAGAATTAATAGTAAGAAAAATGTGTAAGGGATCATATTAATCAGTTTGCAATCATTCAAACTTCAAAGAAAATTTCCTTTGAAAACAACTAATTTGCACAGCCTTTCAGCCCATAATGACTCTCTATAAATTATCAGCAGAAATTTTATGTCAAAAGTCATACGCTTTAAGCTTTACATTTTAACCTCTGTTTAGCCGGCTTTTGTGCATGGAGGCTAATTTTATCTTTCTTTAAGTTTCATCCCCAACCCTTTGAAAAAAACTTTTCAGAGGGGGTTTTCTCTCATTATCTGCTTCAGGGACATTTTATTAAGACAACTCCCCCCCAGGTCTCTGCCCATCATATTTTAAGAATACTTCTTTTTAACTAAAGATTCATAAAGTTCACCTGCTGGCAGGCTGTGCAGGCTGGAAGGACTTATCCCAGACCAACCCGAGTTGCCAGTAGACCTCTTACAGCAGCACTGAGCACAGTGCTGTGGTCTCCATATAATCTCACCAGAAGCAGGAAGTACTGCTTGACCTTGAACGATGTGAGCCAAGATGTGATCACTGGCATCTGCGTGATGCTTTTGGTTCTCCAGTCAGAACTGGGTTTGGGGAAAGGGTTTTAGATATACAGATCATTTGCTTTCACTTAACGTCTATTTTTAAATTTAAATTTACATAAGCGACTCTTAAAAGCCTACTTGGTGAAATTTGGCTTTTCCTAAACGATAGAAGAAGAAGCTTAGCAACATCATCACTCTATGGCTTGAAGAGCTAACCAAATTTATATTAGAACTAGAATAAGCAGCAGCAACAACAATTTGTCTGTGCCATATTTAATCTTTGCAAAGGTCTGCTCACAGCTCAGGCTGGTCTGGGATAAGTCCTTGCAGTCTGCACAACCTGCAGGGAGCTGACCTTCATAATCTGGAGGGAAAATGCTTCTAGATCATGATATCTGAAGGGCTGACCTGGTTGACCATAGTTAACTCTACCAGTTTGAAGCAAGTAAGAAAAATATGGATTATATGAGGCTGAAATATATTCTGGCAGAGGCCTTTTCAAGGGGGCGGGGTGGTTCTAGGCTCAGGAAATAAAGCAGAACAGCTACTTCTTTGATTCTCTTCCTCCTCTCTCTTCCCTTCCTTCACTCTATCCCTTTCTTCCTCCTTTTCTGTCTTCACATCATTTATTATAAATATAGTAACAACATACTTCATATTAGAGCAATTCAAATATATAGGGCACCTCAAGTGGCGGCGAATTGGAATTGTTTATCAGAAGAAAAACAGATGACATGCTCACTTGCTTGATTTGCTCTACTTCATTTACCCATTCAGTCTTCAGGGAGCTGCAACGCCCTCCATTTCAGCTAGTTGGAATCTGCAGAAGGATCCTAAAACTCCATTTTCCATTGAGGATGAACTCTGCAAGGTGCCATGGGTTTTCACCTTTTCTTCTTGATTTACATTTGAGAAAAATGAGGCCCAGAGTTGCTCAAGTGGCTTTTGTCAGGTCGTTCAGCTGGTAGGAGGCAGCAAAGCCAGGAAAAACCCTCTGTTTTCAGATCTTCTGCTGATTAACCTTTCTACTCCCATGATGACTTCTTTCTTAAGCTTTAATTGCTGATACTATTGCGTAGAGGTCCCTGTAAAACTCACTCTTTACTGTATTTCCTTGTTGCTCAAATTTTTACAGATTCAAGATGTTCTTTAAAAAGAGAACTTTCCTGAGGTAAGCAAGTATTTCAGTAATGCCCAAAGCAAACTTTTTTTTTTGGCTTCAGCTCACTTCTGACTCATGTCCCTTGATAACTGAGTTCTTCTTCACCAAGAACCTTAATTATTTTCATCACTGGTTCTTCAATTGTTCCTTGGCCTGATTTCTTCTGTTGTATTAGATGCTTGATCACAAAACAGGAAGCCTGAGAGCTGGGGGCAAGCTCCACTTGCGTTCTCCTCTAAGCCAGAGCTGAGTGTGGCCCAAGGACATTGTGTCTTAGGATAATTTTCTCGGATGTTGCCTTATTTGTAGCAGTTTAGAATTTCAGAATAAATCATCCAAAATTCTTTCTTCCCTTTGTGACTTTCAAGAGCTGGCCTTGGGAGTAACGTCAGGTCACTGAGTCCCTTGTCAGCTCAGCTGCCTTGGGAAAGAAATGGCTGTAGAATCTCAGGGGTGTACAATCTTTTGGTTTCCTTGGGCCACCTTGGAAGAAGAATTGTCTTGGGCCACACATAAAATACACTAACTCTAGTGATAGGTGATGAGCTAAAAAAAAAAAATCACCAAAATAAAACTCCTCATGTTTTAAGAAAGTTCATGAATTTGTGTTGGGCCTCATTCAAAGCTGTCCTGGGTCCTATGCGTCCCACAGGCCACAGGCTGGACAAGCTTGGCTCTAGATGATGTGAATTGCTTCCAGGGGTCAGCTGCATCTCACATCCAAAACCATGAAGAAGGGGGAAAGGGAAAAGAGAGTAACTCTGTTGGGTAATAAATCGAGCTTTTATTCATGCAATTGGTGCTCAGGGTTTCCCTCATCATAACCATGAAGCTCTTCATATATGCCCACGTAAGGATGATCATCTAAATAGTTAATAATTAGTTTGGTAGAGACACTGGGCATCAGAGTGGACCATGCCAGGAGGCCGAGCTGTGAGATGGATCCTAGAGGTGTCTACAATGCCCCTTTGTAAGTATTTGTGTATCTAAACATAGCTAAACACAGAAAAGGTTCAGTAAAAATATGGTAAAATAATAAAAAATGGTACACCTGTCTAGAGCACTTACTGTGAATGAGGCTTGAGGGCTAGAAGCTACCCTGGATGAGTCAATAAGTGAGTAAATGGTGAATGAATGTGAAGGCCTAGGACATGACTGTCTGCTACTGTAGACTTACATACACCATACACTTGGGCTACACTAAATTTATTAAACAATTATATTCTTTATTAACAAATTAACTTTAGCTTACTGTAATTTTTTACTTCATAAACTTTTAACTTTTTTAACTTTTGAGTCCTTTGTGATAATAGTTTGTTTAAAACACAGAAACATTCTACAGTTGTGTATAAGAAAATAAAAATATTTTCTTTCATTATATTCTATTTTGTAAGTTTTTTGTATTTTTAATTTAATTTTATGTTTTTTATTTTTTAAACATTTTGTTAAAAACTAAGACACACACACACACACACGCACATTAGCCTATGTCTTTAATATGATCACATTATAATTTGATCACATGGTTAGACATTTGCAACTTCAGTTACACCCACATTGACCTACTGAGTGTTTGCTATTTGCAGGTACTTTTATATTTTCCATAATTTGTATAATATTGATAGATAATATTTTATGTAATTTTGGTTAGTCCATCTCACAATTCAGAGTTTGTGTTGTCATCTGGATTTGCAGTTGAGATCATGATGCCTGGGCCATGGCGTCACTGAGTTGGGGTCTGAGCCCCTGGCCAGCCGACGTGAGGCCCCTGCTCTTGGCCAGGTCTTCCAAGGTCTGACTCCCAGCTGTAGTGTGAGGTCTTTAGGGGTCTTTGCCTTAACACACTAAGTAGGTTCTAAGACAAACAGCTGGAAACTTGACTAGGGAAGGGCAAGCACATGTTTTCTGTCTGTGTTCTTAGGAGCTTACTATCTCATTGTTTTCAAACATCTCTCGTGGATTTCACAAAATAAATGAGAAGTTGAGATTTCTATTTGAAACACCCTCAAAAACTGGCAAGAGATATTTAGGGTCTGGGCTTTTGAGACACAGCATTAAACGCCAGTGTATGCATCCCACCAGCTTACATTGAAAGCTGGGTTTGTAATCCACAAAAGCTGCATCTTCAATTTCAGAACAATACATAATTCCCACCCAATTTCTTTGTTGAACACATCTCATTTACCAATCTCTGATATCTTTGAGGAGGCTGTGGCCCTTTCGCTCTTTTCTCTGTCATCTTGTCTCTTGTTCTGTGTCTGGGGAGGAAGAAGCTGTGTAGCCACGTAAGTGGATGACCAGCTCACCGCAGGTGACCCTGGAGAGCACTGAGCAGGCTAGGTCCAGGCTGATTCACAGCAACCTGGACCGCCCCACTTGTTTAAAGCTAGGACAAAACAATGCCTAAACCATCTCCGTAAGTTCTCTTTCATTCAGCATTCCTGAACTGATTAGTTTAAGGCTGGGGTCTTTAAACACCTCAGTCATTTCTCTGAACATCTGAATGATTACTGACCAGTTCAAATCTTCCATTCCCATTGAGACTTCTTTCTCCATCACACCCACAAGAGCTCTCTATGGGGCACGGAGGGGCTGCACTCTGGCTGATCCTGCCCCCCTAGCAGCTGGGCACAGTGTCCAGGGCCAGGAATGAGCACCTGAACACCGAGAGCTGCAGTGCCACTGTCTCTCCGGGGACTTGGCCAGCCTCATTTAAAGGTGCCAGGAGAGACACAAATTAAAAATAAGAGGTTTAGTTCTCCCCATTTTTAAAAATTTTATCTTATAAATGCAGTTCAAAGAACTTTCTCCTCTCTTTGAAATGTATATAAACTCTTTTGGAGACTAGATGGTCTTTTGCCAGCTTTATGACCCCCGGAATGTCTTTCTTAGGGACTGGGGTTCTTTGAAATGTTAGCAAAAAGGGATATGATGAGCCTCCATCTCCTACTTTCTCGGGGCAGTAGAAACATAACTTCAGTGAGCATCTGACTCCAAGCTGCAAAACTACCCGGCATTACAAAGATATGACAAGTTTGTTTCTCTTCTGCATAAAGCCAGCTGGGCTAATGGGGGTGTTCATCCCAATTCCCAGGTAAAGTTATTGTGAGCTGTGTGACAAACAGCGCTGTCAGATCCTCTTACTTGAGGACTGGTTATCATTTATCTGGATAACATGCACGGAATGGGTTGGCTCTTCTGGGCTATATCAATGGGTAAGATTTCTTTTGGTGTCTGCAATCTTTTAGGGCTTGTCTGCAACAACTTCACTTTCTGGCTTCATTCCGACTCCATAATAAAAGTGTGTTTTTTTTCTTTTCTTTTTTTTTCCCTAGCACATTTGAAGAGAGGATTTCCAGGTTGGGAGAAGATTTTGTCTTTAATTATCTTTTCTTGTGGGTGGGGAGAATTGGGGGACCCCTGGCTCCTGTGGGGACTACAGACCTTCAGCTTTCTCCCCGGCTGCTGGGTGCCCAGTGCTCTTGCCCCTTCCTCCATCACCCTGAGGAGAAGGGTGCTAGTAGCCTCTACCCAGACTCTAGCAGCCTTCTGCCTGGGACCCTCTTTGGGAAGGAGGGTCTTTGCCTCCACTCGTCACTTTCTAGGGAGGAATCCTTTCCTCACGGTTTTTTCAATTAGCTTCCCCCATTTCCCAACCTCTCAGAACACAGAAGTGACTTTATGGGCTGAATTTTGTCCGCCCACCTCCAAATGTATAACTGAATTTGAAGATAAGCTCTTTCAAACTTAAAGTTAAAATAAGGTCCTATGGGTGGGCCCTACTCCAAATGACTGGTGCCCTTATAAGGAGGCTGGACACAGACACGCACAGAGAAAGGGCCATGTGAGGACACAGTGAGAAGGTGGCCATCCACCAGCCAAGGAGAGAGGCCTTAGGAGAAAGCAGCCCTGCCAACCCCCTGATCTCAGACTTCAGCCTCCTGAGCTGTGAGAAAATAAATTTCTGTTGTTTAAGCCTCTCAGTCTGTAGCGTTTTGTTATGGCAGCCCAAACTAACAGATCCAATGACCCAGGGCTTATCTGAGGGATGTCCTCTGGTTGTCTGACTATTTTACTTATAGATGAGTATCCTTAGTCACCTGAGTCTGCAGAATCTCCAATTTAAATAATACAAAGAACATCGATGTGGTCTCTTCCTACCCGTGTCTATCTAAGAATCTTCTAATCCTATCTCTTCTTTTCTTTTTCCATTTAGTGGAGGCAGGTCCACAAACATTTGGCAAACATACACAATCTCCCTCTGTCCTGTCCTGTACCTGGCCTGCATGTGCACGCCATGGTAGCGAGCAGCAGTGACCTAATGAAACAGGTGTGAGTTTTAGCAGCCTTTGGCTTGTGGTGCGCATCTTTTGGAAATAGGAATATTTTTCTGTCAAAATGGATTCTGGGTTTATTTTGACTGTGTTATTTATGCCACGATTCATCTGTGCCAAAAACGAAGTCATGGGAGACAGTTTCCATTTGCTTTTTATTGGAATTTCTATTGGTCCACCTTTAGTGTGTGGATTTGGGGGCAGACTCCAGGGACCCGTTTCCCATGGCTCAAGGGGCATTCCTGTGTTGACCGGGTCGCTGCTTTCCCCGGGCAGGAGAGCGGAGGTCTTGCTGCACCAGGTAGAAATACTTTTGGGTAAAGTTTGATTTGCAAATCATGGATGAGTTTATTCCAGGCAGAAATAAAGCGTTTGATTAAACTGCCGTTTATGGGAGTCATTAGCGTCTGCTGTGCACGCTTGATTGCCTGCTTGCTTAGAGCTCGAGTCTCATCTGGGACGCTCTGCGTTAGGACTTCTAAGTGGAACGCAGCCTGTTGCTTCTTCCATGTGGCTTGTGATGATCAAACTTCTATTTTGTGATGCTCTGAGAATGGGGGACACGATTAGCTGTGGAACAGCAGCAACGAAAATAATATCATTAGAAACCTGAGCAATTATCCAGTCACCACCATTCACAGTGCTAGCATGAACGATGGCGGTTAGAGAATGCATCATGTTTGGACAGCATTTTATTAATTAGCATTTCCCCCTGCTTGCTGGGGATGATGATTCCCGGGTTCTAAATGAATATGAACACAGATAACAAAGAGCTGCCTCAATATCCCGGTTACCATGCCAACTATCTTATAGTCATTTTCTGATGACATTCTTGATCGATTCTTTTGGGAACTTTGGTTACCTCACAGGCTTAAGGCAGTCTTTTTCTTGCCATCTTGACAACATTTCTCTTCTCTCCAAGGGAAATACAAATGCATCTTCGTGGTGGTATTCTTTCAATCTGAGCTTGTAAATTTTATTATTAAATATTTATCAAAATTAAATAAATGATGCAGTTAATTATAACACTGATAAATGTTTCTTTTCCTGCTGTGGAGACTGGCTCCAGGGAACCACCCGGGCTGCAATTGCTCGCGTGGCCCGCTAGGTGGCGCAGCTGAAGAAAGCTTTGGCAGGCAGCTTCGTAAATGGCCGAGGAAATAAATAATGGGGTCGCTTGATGGGTTTGGGGATAAATAATGACTGTTTGCTTTTTTTTGACAACTTCGATAGAGATCTTGGGAATGAAATATCAGCTTGACAACCTCCTATCTATTCAGCACAAAATCAATTGTGTTTCTAGTTAAACATTAGGAAGGGAGAGATTTGATTCAAATGTAGGCATGAGTTTCATTTTATTTTGTGTTTTAAAGTAGTTCCTGCTTTTCTAAGGGCAAATAAAAAATTTTACAAAAGAGAGCGAAAGGACAAAAACTCCAAACCACTGTCTATTCTCTTCATTCACCTGTAGGAAACAACCTTCCCCATGAGGTCTCTATCCTGTCTGGTTTTAAACTTAAGATTGTAAAAACTTTTTATGCTAGATATTATCTCCCTGGTAATTGAAGCAATGAGAGGCCTGGGAATATTTGTGATGCTCCATACATAGTCAGTGAATAGCGTTGTTCTCTTGCTAAATAAGTATCTTTATTGGTGTAAAATGATTGAGCCACCTAGCTACTGGCATAAAACCACTGAAAGACAAAACATAAAACCTCGCCAGGAGCCCAGTGGAACACACACTGTGAAATTTAACCACAGGAACCCTCTCCACAGGCTCCTTCTCCTTCCCCAGCTCTACTTACAAACTGTTACATTTTTATTTGGATTACTTCTGTTTAGAGCTGGACTGATCTAAGCTTTAAATCAGGTACTTAGTCAAGCATTACCGTTTAGAATAGGTTTGACTGTGAACTTTCTCAATGCTTTTATTTGATATTTTATTGATATAAACCTTTCGCATTAGCTGCAGAAGAGCTATCCCTTAAACAGCGAGCTCAATCAGCATCGTAAGTGTGGGCAAGAAAAGGTGTGACCTTTGTGGACAGCAATTTGGCAAATAGTACAACATTAAAAATACATATTCCTTTGATCTAGTAATTCCAGAACTAGGCATTTAACCAGCACACATGCTTGCATAGGTAGTTAGCAGTATATATATATATATATATATATATATGAAGATTTTTTTTTTTAATTGTAGCATTGTTTGCAAGAAAAAAGAAGCCTAGAAACAACCTGAATATTCACCACTAGGGGACTGGTTCTGTGAGTATGTGTTTCCATAATAATGGAAAATAGTGCAGTAATTCAAACACATTAATTCTGTTTATTTATATTGTATATTGTACATACATTGATACATCTTAAACAACTTTCAAGAAATATTAAGCAAAAAATTGCAGAATAGTATTTATTTATTTATTTCCATTTTCAATTTTTGTGGGTACCTAGCAGGTGTATATATTTATGAGGTACATGAGATGTTTCAATACAGGCATGCAACATGAAACAAGCATGTCATGAAGAATGGGTCATCTACTCTCTCAAGCACTTATCCACTGAGTTGCCAATAATCAAATTATACTCTTTATTTTGTAACGTACAGTTATTATTGACTATAGTCACCCTGTTGTGCCATCAAATAGTAGGTCTTATTCATGCTTTCTAACCAGAATAGTATTTATGATGTGGTGCCATTTGTATAAAAAGGATTTATCAATTATATCTATATATACTATATATATAGATGTGTGTGTGTGTGTGTGTGTGTGTGTGTGTTTGTGCTTGAGCAACATAGAAAAACCTGGAAAAACACACAAAAATGATAACTGTTATCTTCAAGAAATGGGGCCAAAGAGAAAGCATAAAACATACTTTTCTTCTTGATTTTGTATGTTTTCCTCGCCAGTGACTTTTTTTTAATCCCATGAATATGTTTTTTTTAACGACACAGTGGGTTCCCTCTGCAGGTTACTGTCTAAACGCCACAGGAACGTCCTGAGCCTCACTGGATGTTGTGTGAGCCTTTCTGTGACGTCCTGGAGAAGCCCTGAGAAGCTGAGTTTAAACTCTTTTATACTGCAGCACAGAGAAGCTGCTTTGTCCCCTCACATTCCCAGGCAGAGTCTTGCTTCTCTTCCTGGCAGGTATTTGTGACCCACCTTTCCCTCGGCCTCCTATTGGTGAGTGTTGGCTGGCATGAGGTGACAGCTGCTACCTCACCACAGGGCCAGAGCCTAACAGGCCCGGGAAGTGGTTTCCACAGTTCTCAGAGGCGCTCTCCTTGGAACCGGCTGAAAGAGTGAACATGATGGATGCCTCGCTCCCCACCTTCCCAGGAGGATGCATCACTAACTTCATTGCTTATTCACTCAAGTCCCTGCTGCAATCTGGTGTGAGGGACACAGGGATTTGCTGACTCTTTCAAGGTTACAGGGATTGTCACTGAAATGCATCTGATGCTCTGAGCTCCCCTCTGACTTCTCTGCCTCAACTCTGTGCTACTGCTTCTCTACATTTAACACGGAGTTAGCCTCCGAAAGCCATGGCTTTGGAAATCCACAGTGCTTGCCGCCAGGATGGCACAATGCTGGGCTTACATGACTCTCCTAATTAGACCATTAGTTACATAATGCCCACATTCAGAAGGAAGGGAGGGCTGTGCAGTGCACTCAGCATTTTAATGCTACTGCAATTGCTGAAATCATTTCTTAGGATTACTTCTGTCCTGATTTTTTCCAAATCTGCTGCACAGATGCAGTACCTGTTAGAAGCATCTCTGGCTTAATGGATCTATGCCTGTGAACGGTTTGCACCTAGCAGATTTGAGATGGTGTCTCTCTAGTGGTCCATGCCAGCTAGTCAGCTATGGTGACCTGCATGGGTTGTGGAGGCCTCACTTTTAGCTGGTGTGGTCCAAGGAGCCTGGTCTTCACGGATGTGTGACATTCACCAGCATGTGCAGAACTATGGAGACTGTACGTCATTTAATAGTGCCCAGGGCTAGAGCAACACCTTTCTATGGAGTGGAGAGGGCCAAAGGATCCCAGACTTGTCAAGAATGATCCTTTTGATAAATTACAAGTCAAAGCTCAAGAAACTTAGCTGCAAACGGTCCTGCATTTTTCTATAGAAGGTCCACGGTATTGGTCATTTGTTATACTTTCACTTATAGGCACATTTTATGTTTTTCTTTCATCAAATAAATAAAACTTGGCTATCTGTCTTTAGATAAGTTATATTTCATTTCCCCCACCCTGCTGTGACTCTATTAAGACTAGTTGTTTCAGCTGTCCAGCACCACTGGGCACTGGCCCTACCAGGGCGAGGAAGGGGTGGGGGCAGTGGGGATGGTTGGTCTAGTCTCCAGTCCAGGATGCTCAGCAATGTTTGGATTTTACAGGCTGCAAAACATGCCTGAAGGAGACCTGGTATTGCTTGTAGAGTGTCAGAGAGGGGCTGGGTTTGCGTTCAGTGGCCACAGGATTCCTGAACAAATACTAGGATTTTATGGCAAGAAGTCTATTTGCAACGTGTTTTGAGAAACTTCCTGGAGCAGAAGTTGGTTAAGTTAAACCAATGTAAACATCAGCCATCCCTGGCTTTTATCATGAGTTCTAGAAGACTATCTCCAGATACCTCCATCACATTCCCTGATCCTGTAGTGAGGTTTTGTAGATGGTCCCCACGTTCACTTCCGGTGTTTTGGCTGCATTGCTGTGAACCATTGTTTCCCGTCACTTCACCTGGTAGACATCTCCGTGGTTCATAACCATTACCACACTGAACTGACTGTGATTCCCACAGTGGGAGTCCTAGAGTCTCCCTGAAAAGATGTGAGAGAGTCACAGAGACTAATCATTCTCCTCCAACTGTCTTTTCTTAGGAGACTGAAGGGAGAGGGGGATCAATGTTCCCGGTACATTGTTCTGCAGCAAACTGTTCATTCTACCTTCACAAAGAGCATTTTCTTCTGCGCTTTTATGCAAAGAAGACATACACATGGCCAGCTAGTCTATGAAAGAGTGCTTACTGTCACTGATCATTAAGGAAACCAAAACCACAGTGAAATATCCCCTCATACCTGTTAGAATAGCTATTATCAAACAAACAAAATTCAAGTGTAGACAAGGATGTGGAGAAATTGGAATCCTTTTTTGTACACAATGGATGGGAATGTAAAATGGCACATCCACGATGGAAGACAGTACGGAGGTTCCCAACAAGCTAAACACAGAACGACCTTATGCTTCAGCAATCCCGCTTCTGGATATGTATCCAAAAGAGTTAAAATTTGGATCTCAAAGGGTTATCAACACTTCCATGTTCACTGCTGCATTATTCAAAATAGCCAAGATATAGACACAAACAAATGCCCATTGACAAGGGAATGGATAAAGAAAATATGCTCTGTAAACCTAATGGAATGTTATCCAACCTCAGGAAAAATCCTGCCACATTTGACCTTGAGGACATTATGCTAAGTGAAGTAGGCTAGTCACAGAAGGGCAATGACTGTGTGATTTCACTGATGTTAGGTGTCTAAAATAGTCAGACTCCCAGAAACGGAAAGTAGCATGGCGGTTGTGGGAGGTTTCAAGAAGGAAGAACAGCGGGCTTGCTATTCAACGGCTGTAAAGTTCTGGTTACACAAGATGAATATGTTTTAGATATCTGCTGTACAACACTCTGCCTTAAAGCATTTGTGCAGTTAAATTTTTGTTAAGAGAGATCTCATATTAAGTGTTCTTAACACACACACACATGCACACACACACAGAATGCTTCCTCTTGGGTCTGGCCTTCAGAACTTGGAGCAGGCTTTAGCTAGTGACAAAATGAGTCACTATATGTAGATTTTGTAATTTACGGTATTCCAGGATTCCACAGTCCACTGGCATAAATAAAGTCAAATAGTAGTGCAATTTAATGACCATCTGCTCTCGCTCATTAGAACCTCAGGAACTTGGCCCTTTAAAATTTTTTTTTTCCTGCTACTCTTCCTACCCACAACAAAAGGATTTCCGTCTCAAAACTCAATTGCATTCGAGTATCAGCCTTTAGATGGCTGACTCACTCTCACCGTTGATAAGAGCCTTATATATCAAATCCTATTACCCTAATTAATTTATAATGAAGGCTATAATTGCCACAGGGACAGGAAAATGACATCTTCTCTGGGACATACTCCTCCTGAAGCTGAGTCATGGGAAAGCCTAGTTATGTTCTGATGATTATTTGGCAAGCAAGGAATGAAGAAACAGGGAGTCCAGGGTTCCCTGTCATCAGAACCGGCTGTGAGATCCAACTCCACAAAATGGCCTTTCAATGAGCAAAATGGGGGTGGCTGGAAAGTGACAGGTGGCCTTTCTTTGGTTTCCTTTTCCTAAGCTTCATGGCTTTAGTGTTGGGCACTGCATGTGCCCTCCTCACCTCCTCCCTGCCCACCTTATACTCCTTTCATCTCTCTGGAAACTAGTTCACACAACTATAACCTGATTGCATTTCACGTGGTTTATAAAATATGTTTTTCTTTCTGTTCCAGGACTTCTGGAAGATGAAGGATTGGGGCCCATCTTCAATCCTGCAGGTCCTAGGGGGCAGTTCCTGCCTGGACTCACCTGCAAACCTGGCAGTGTGAGGGTCCATACCTCATGGGGCACAGTTCACAAATGGAATCTGGGCTAGTGAGAAGAAGCTCTCCTTTTCTGGAAAATTCTGAGGCACATTGTTTTCTAGAAGACCCCAGTGGGATTGAACCCATGCTGTCCACATCAGGGACCAGCTCAAACACATGACTTTGTGTGTCTGTTTTCCCAGTTTCCCTGCACTACTCTTCCCAGTCCCCGCTTTTGTTCCTGAGATCAGGTGTCAAAAAAGTTTCTGCTTTTGACACTTTCAGGTGTCAAGGTTTGTCTCTTGCTCTGCTTTCTGGAAAAGAGGAAAAAGCAGCCACAGGATGGTGCCAGAACCACTCACTCACGGGGTGACGGAGACAGGGCCTTATTGCTGTGGATGGCTGGGGAATAAGGGCCCTCTTTATGTAGGGTTTCCCAGTGGTTAAGACTTTCTGCTGGTGGTGGTGCGGGAGAGGTGGAGGTACAAGATGAAATTTTGGTTTTCCTTCATCAGTGACCCTGGGAAGGTGGTGGAGTGATGGTAACTGGAGGGGTTGTGAAGCTGCCTGGCTTTCGTTAATGGCTCTTGAGTAGCCTGGAATAAAATGACAGGCTCAGGTTAGGTAATCATCAATGGAAAGCTGACTGTGACAATCAGACAGCTTCCAAGGCAGTGTCAAAAACATGAGTTCTCATCTTCGGTTTCACATTAGAGTCACATAATCTGAGGTCCGAGTGATATCCTTGACTGATTATTTCAAAACATCTGGAAGCTGGACCCAAACAACAGCTTTTGAAAGCCCCTCATGGGATTTCAAGGTTGAGACAAGATTAAGAACCCCTGGGGACCTTTATCACCTGGGCTGTGCTGCCTACTCTGCTGGAAACCAGACTCAGGATTTAATGATAAAGACAGCAGAGCTGCAAAGGAGACCAAACCCATCCCGATGTCAAAGTTCCCTTCCTGACAGGAAAAAATAAAGTAGTATTCTGAGACTTGGGATTGTAATATTTGAGTGGGTGACAGTCTTAAAGCCCCATGGTCTCCTAAGCCCTCTGTCCCTACAGAAACAGCTGGCTCCTACTCAGGAAGAGAATATCCTCCACTTACCTGGAGACCCTGCAGAGACATCACTTGAGGCAGGCGTGTGAGGGGCTGACCGTCCTGAAGATCGGCTCTACCTCCCACATTGCCAACAGCCCAATATCCAAGCCCTGCATCCAAGGTCAGGATGTAGAAGTGGGGAAATCGGTTTCTGCACCAGGAAAACAGTATAACAACTCACAGCATTGCATGGCATGGCCGTACCACCGAGAACCATGGGAATCTGCATGGGAGGAAATCTTGAGGGTGTTGTGCCATGATGGGAAGAAAATGAGGCAGAGAAGAGAGAACGGATGGACACAAGAGCACTGTGCCTTGACTTGTGCTTCAGCATCTGTGCAGGGACACTGCGAACAGGTCCGGGGTGCTGTTTTACCAGAATCTCCCTCAAAGACCAAACACAGGATGCACTACAGTAAATGAGCCAGCAAGTCCCAAACTGCCTTGGCATAGTTATAAGAAGGATCAGAAGGAAGACAGTGTGCCAGAGACGTGGGAGATCAGAAATTCTATCACCAGAGGACACACACTTTAATAAAACAAAACGGAAAGCCTGGTGGGAGGGTTAGGCACTGGTGTCTTTAAAAGCTCTGGAATACACCTGCCTATGCCTATGTCCTGAATGGTATTACCTAGGTTTTCTTCTAAGATTTTTTATGGTGTTAGGTCTTTTGTTTAAATCTTTAATCCATCTGGAGTTAATTTTTCTATAAGGTGTAAGGAAGGGATTCAGTTTCAGCTTTCTGCATGTGGCTAGCCAGTTTTCCCAACACTATTTATTAAATAGGGAATCATTTCCCCATTGCTTGTTTGGGTTTAGGGGAGGAACAGCATCAGGAGAAATACCTAATGTAGATGATGGGGGGATGGATGCAGCAAACCACCATAGCACGAGTATACCTATGTAACAAATCTGCACATTCTGCACATGTACGCCAGAACTTAAAGTATAATTAAAAAAATACTCTGGAATACCCTAAGTGCACACTAATGCCACGAGGTAGAAGACAGACTCCACAGAGAGTCAGTGGCTTGCCACACCAGGGAAGGTTTAGGTGCTAGTGCTTTGGAGCATACCATGGCATCCTCTTTCAGATAAATGGCAAGTTCTTGCATTCCCCTTCCCTACTATTAAGAAAGAATCCTCTTGCTTGGGAAGGCTCTTTGGCATTTGGAAACAGAGTAGCTTTAACCCATTAATCTAGTAACCCAAATGCTTCCAGTTTTGAAAGGTTCTCAGAACAAAATAGAGCTGTGCAGAAGGTCCTGCTGCAGCAAAAATTGCTCTGTTGATCACAGTGTATGACTCAGCAAGTCTGATGGGATCCGGAGTCATCTCTGGTGGATAAGGGTGCTCAGTAGAAGCCTGCCAAGCCCCCAGTGCAAGAGTCCATGCAGACTCCTACAATTATGGTGCTAGGCCTTACCTTGGGTAGCAGAGAACCTTATTTACCATTTGAAAAGCACTGAGCAGCTGGGCCCTAAATATGCCTGGAGGCACCCTTGACAACTGGGTTTTATAAGCTCCATCAAGCCAGGAGGTGCCCATGACAATCTGGATATTATCAGCTCCATTTCATCAGGAGGTACCCATCACAATCTGGGTATTATCAGCTCCATCTGGCCAGGAGGTGGCCACACAATCTGGGTATTATCAGCTCCATTTATCAGGAGGTAGCCATTACAATCTGAATATTGTCGGCTCCATTCCATTAGGAGGTGCCGATCACAATCTGGGTATTATTAGCTCCATTCCATCAGGAGGTAACCATCACATCATGTTGTAGATATTATCCATTCAGTCATCAGGTCTGGCACGTGTACCACCAAACCACCTTACGCTGAACATGGTTCAGTGGAGATCACTTGGGGTCACTCTGAAAGGTCTGGAAGTCCTGTCAGTTACATGAATAGGTAGCCCAGCCTTCCATCTCTTTACTTCTGTAATACCAACACCTCAACTTAGAGCTGTTGCCTCACAGGTGTTTCCTATGACCACTTAGGAGGAAATATTTCGGTTTTGTTCCCAGATGGCTGGGCATGATACATCGTTGGCAGAAGAAAATGCAGTGCCATCACCACATTCCAGCCTGTCTCAGGAGCCTCCAAAGGAAAATGACGAGGGGAGCCCCTCCTAGGGGCAGTAGCAAGGTGATCTTGGTCATTCACTTTGAAGAGAGTGAAAATGCTTGAGGTATGACTCTGCAGGTGGATTTCTGGCCTCTGCAGAATAGCTTGGCTCTTTGGGAGGGACCCTGGAAGGGGGAGAATGGACACAGAGAAGTTTGAAGAAGAGGCAGGTGAGAGGTCATGGCAGCGAGAACACGTGAGCATCTTCATGAAATGCTAAAGCTGCCAGAGAGGGCTGTGTGGACACAGCGCCTTTTGGGTAGGATGACTGTCCTGTGGGTGTCACCAGTCTCTGTTCCGGGCTTCCAGTGCTTGAGCAGGGGACCCATGGATGAAGAAGCCAAGGCGATGGGCACAGAGGCTAGGCAGTAGCTGCAAGTACAGGCTCCCTGTGGCTGTGGCTGATTCAGCTAGCATCGTGGCTACAAGACCAGCATGGCATCAATTCAGTGAGCATCGTGGCTATGAGACCACACTGTCATCAGCAAAGCCTGACACAGAACCTTCTCTCAACTACCAGCCATCCACTGGCACCAGTGTGTGCAGGAGACCCCCTTTACTTGGTTGAGGTAACTGTCCTTTGCTTACCCTGCCCTCTATCTCTGCCAGCACCCTCAACAAATGGCATGAGGGATGCCTCACCCACCAGCATAGAACCCACACAATGTTGCTTTTGACCAAAGGCCCCACGTTGAGGTAAAGGAAATGCCAAAAGGGTGTTTGACCATTTGATGCGCCAAGCAGCTGTGCCCTAAGCTTTTATCATGCACGGAATCCCTTCAGAGCAGAATGTGGGAATGGCTGATTAAAGTTTTACCTGAAACGCTACTCAGCCCTAATGCCCTGCGGTTTGGAGGGTGGGTTCCTGTAGGTGGTATAGGCCCTAAGCCAGTGGTCAGTCCCAGTAGCAGGAATACATGAGTTCAGGACCTGTGACCCACTGGTGGAATTTGTGCTCCAAATCCAGCTTAGGCTGTCTTGGAATAAAAATCCTGGTTCTTGGAGAAGCAGTGGGATGGGAAGGAATGCTCTGCCCAGGACACACTGAAGGTTCTTGTGAACTCGAAAATGTTAATGCCACTTGGTCATTTTGGGGTCCTCATGTTAGTTCCACGGTTGGTGGTCATGGCCCACTCTGCTGACCACTGCAGCCAGGACTGCAGTTGTGCAGTGCAGGGAGGAACGGCCAGTCGGGACCAGCTCTTGACACTTCCGGTTTGATCACGACTGTAAATGGCAAAAGCCAGCAACCAACTGCCCAGGCCCTTTGGGGATGAAGGCCTGGGTCACAGTACAGAGCAAATAACCCAGTCTGCCAAAATGCTGGCCTGGTATCAGGGGACACAGAAGACGAGGTGGGGTAGGAGGTAGCCCGGGACCTGGGACAGCCGTGGGCACCATAGCTAGTTAACCCTAACCCTCCTACATTCAGTCTTTTTAGAAAATGCCACCAACTGCAAACTGGAGAGCCTTGTGTTGAACGCTGTCTGGATCTGAGCAGGACACTCTGTGGACAGTGTCAGAACCACCTGTGCCTGCCTCACACACTCCACTCCTCCTCAGACATAGCCCGAGGGCACCTCAGCTCAGCTGTGCTGTGTGTTTCTTTCTGCTCCAGGTGCTCTCTGAATGCAAGGCAAGAAAAACTTCAGCAAACTTGGAATGGCAAGGGAATGACCACACTACAGTGTAACCCCTCACCAGTGGGGACTTAAAGCCCATGGAGAAATGGTCTCTTCTTGCGGGCACATTCTACAGAGGGACCTGATGGGACTGAGCCCAGATGCCCACTGTCGTGATCAGCCTAGTACTGCAGATTTCGATTCCTTTCACTCGTTTCTGTGTCATGCTTGTTAGTTTCGCTCTCCTGTTTCCTGAGGTCACTTCCAAAAGCAAACTTCCAGCATGCATGCCCTGGTCTTAAGCTTTGCCTGTGTGGAAGCAGCTGAAACACCCAGACAAAGACACAGTCATCCCTTGGAATCTCACAACTTCAAACAATTACAGTCTAGTTTGAGGGTCTGGGAGTCACTCCATTTTTATTTTTCTCTCTTGCTGCATTTTCAATAAATCCCTCTGTTGTAGACTTAATGGTGTCCCCCTAACTTTATTTATATACTAACATTCTAAGCCCCAATGCAGCCCTATTTAGAGATATGGCCCTTAAGAGGGCAAGGAAGGTTTAACAAGGTCACAAGGCTGAAGCCCTAATCCCATAGGGTTGATGTCCTTATAAGAGGAGAAAGAGGCACCAGAGCTCCTTTTCCATGCTCACAGAGGAAAGGCCATGTGAAGAAGACATGGCAGGAAGGAGCAGTCCACAAGCCAGTGAGAGTCCTCACCGTCGCTTCTGGTTTGACGTCAGTTCATGTTTTCCACACCCACCGTCCCTCACCTCAGGCAGCAGAGGCATCATTCAGGTCTTTAACCCCAGCTTTTACTCATTTGCAGTTTTGAGGCCTCTGTGATCTGAGCAGTTTTGCTCAATCTTAAGGCACCTGTTTCTCCCACCATAAAAGCATCCAACCTCATTCCCTTCAGCATTTACACCTAGCAGCTTGCAAAAGCTATAATAGGAAGTAATTTGATGAACAGGTGAAGGTGGAGAGGGCAAACGCAGCTATTGGCTTCTGCTTCTTCCAAGAAAGATCTCTCAGTGGTTCCATCAGCTTACAGTGTTCCAGTTGGCCTGTGTTGCTGTCAGCACTTGGCGGTGGTATGTTCTCTTTAATTTGGTCATCCCAGTGGGTGTATATTTGTGTTCATTGCGGTTTTAACAAGGTATTCTCAGAGACGTGTGACCCAGCCTAAAGAGGAGATGAATCCCTGATCAGAAAATATGGTGTGAAAGGAGAATTGAGATGGTCTTTCAGGTGAAGGGAACACACATTTATCAAGGATTTTACACATAAAGTGCAACATGAGATGTTCCACCCAACTGTGTGTTTAAGATTTCCAACTATTCTATACATTAAGTTTCACTCTTCCCATTTCGTGGAAGAAACAGACTTTAGAAACACTTAATAAATTACCCCAATTCTCATATTTAGAAAGATTTGGCTCATGTCATGTTCACAGATGTGGCTGCAGGTTTCTTGTAGTATTACCACTGACACTGAGAATTAGATATTTGTTTTGCAGAAGGAGAAAGGGAGAGATAGAGAGAAAGAGAAAGACACGGAGTGGGGCTGGGGAGATAGGAGAAGCTAAGGGAACTTGCAAGCGTACTTTGGGATTTCAGTGAGAGAAAAAGAATTGAACCTGGGCTGCTGACCCCGCTTCAGGGATGAGCTCCCTTGGCTGCGGAGGGTTCCTGAGACCCTTCTGGTATAATGGTTCATGTTCCACAGCAAAACACTCAGAAGATTTCCCACAGTGGAGACAGTCACTCCTGATCTCTCATTCGCTCCTCCAAAGCTATAAAAGCCACAATCTCTTTATCCGCAAAGCCTTGAGAAGAGACAGGACAGAAAGTTTCTTCCTTTTCAGATAAAACAGCGGATGCTGGGAGCTCTCTAGTAACTTGTTCAAGATCGCAGAGTGGACAGAACCAAAGCGAGAATGCAAGTTCAGGCCTCCTCCTGCTGTATAAATATTGTGAAAGGGTCACACATGATCTATTTTCTCCAGGGAACTTTGTGGCATGTTTGGGTGCTATCATCTCATAATTCTTCTGTTTTATTAAGCCTGGCGTTGGCTACAAGAAGGCTGTCATGAGTGTAGTTTCATTAATGATAGTAGTGGTGGCTGACTTCTGCTGAACGCTCCCTTTGTGACTGGCACACATCCTAATCACAAGCCTACAAGATCGGCACTGCTGCTCCAGATGAGAAGGCTGGAGCATGCAGAGGTGTAATGTCTCGCCCAAGGACACTGAAGTCAAAACAGAGGCACTGCACACATTTACCTTATGTTTGCTACACATCCTTTCTCTTTGTGAATATGAAAGTCAAGCAAATGAGGTTTTACAGACAAGGGCTGTGAGCACTTCCGTAAGGAATCTACAGGGTCCATGAGCAGAGGGCTGTTCGGCGTTGATTTCTGACATGGGAATGTAGGAAAGCTCAGTAATAAAGCTTGCCCATTCGTGCTGAAAAGCAACTCTTTGCTGCCTATCAGCTTTAATCCACTTAAGGTGGCTTCAGACTGCTGACTCCAGGACACCAGATGGAAGAGCCATATCAGGCTGGTGCACTTCTTCCTCCTCCCTCTCCTCTTCCTCTCCTCCTCCTCTTTCTTCACCCTCTCCTCCTCTTCCTCCTACTCCTCTCCATCCTTTTCTTGCCCCGCCCTCTCCTCCTTCTTTTCCTCCTTATCTTCTTGGTCCTTCTCTTGCTGCTCCTCCTCTCCTCTCTCTCTCCTCCTCCCCTACTCCTCCTCTTGCTCCCACCCTCCCTTCCTTCTCTTCTTCTTGGTCCTCCTCTCTTTCTTTTTTCCTTCTCCTCCTTCAATAGAAAAAGCAATACAATTAATGTGCCTATGGAAAGTGTAGTTTATTTAGCTATGAGACAAAGTCAGCTGGTCATTGATAGGGTATTATTGTTCTGGTGTTAGCTTAGCCATTCTTTTTGTTAAAAATAAAATATTTTTTCCTGTCATCCCAGCACTGTGGGAGGCCGAGGTGGGTGGATCGCCTGAGGTCAGGAGTTCAAAACCAGTCTGGCCAACATGGCGAAACCTTGTCTCTACTAAAAATACAAAAATTAGCTGGGTGTGATGGCGCATGTCTGTAATCACAGCTACTTGGGAGACTGAGGTAGGAGAATTGCTTGAACCTGGGAGGTGGAGATTGCAGTGAGCCGAAATTGCACCATCGTACTTCAGTCCCAGTCTGGGAGACAAGAGTAAGACTTTGTCTCAAAAAAAAAAAAGAAAGAAAAATATATTTCTAATACCCATGTTCCTACTGCTGAGATTATTAACACAGTTTAATATTTTCACCCTATTTGCCTAATTTTAAGTGAAGAAATCAGATATTTCAGATTAGGTCAAGACTCTGGCACCCACTGCTGATCACTCAACTTTATTTTTATTTTTTTAATAGGGTTTAAAAAAAATTATTATTATACTTTAAGTTCTGGTGTAGATGTGCAGATTGTGCAGGTCATATACACCATGGAATACTAGGCAGCCATTAAAAAGGATGAGTTCATCTCCTTTGCAAGGACATGGATGAAACTGGAAACCATCATTCTCATTCAACTTTATAAAGCAGAACTCCTGATTTTCCCCCAGACATGTCCATCCTGCAGCCTCCCCAACTTCAGCGGAAGGCACTAGCTCTCCTGATGGCTCAGCCGTAAGCAGATCTGTCCTGGCTCCTCTGTTCCCTTCTGCTGCTTCCCTTATCTCTGCCTCCAACATTTCTCCCTGATCTGCCACCTCCCTGCCTTATCACCCCTCTCAGACTCTTCCCAGACTCCTGCCATGGCCTCAGTGGGCTCCCCAATTCTGCCCTGGCCCTCCTGGCATCCGGCTTTCATTCAGCAGTTCCAATGATTTAAAAAAGATGATCATAGCAGGCCACTGCCCCACGTCACATTCAGAAGCAACTCATGCATGATGGGGCCTCCCCTCCTGCAGTCTGGCTCCACTGGTCTTTCACCTGCTCCTGGAGCCCCTCAAGCCCCTTCCTGCTGTGAGGGCTTCTACCTAGAATTTAGTCCCTGGGTCTTCACAGAGTCCGTCACTCCCTTCATTCAGATCCCAGCTCGGAGGCTCATGCTCCCAGAGAGCTTTGAAACACCTGCTCTGCATCTGCCCTGCTGCTCAGCCTTCCGCTGTCCTCATGGGCAACCAGCCTCACATTACACATTCATTGGTTTACCGTCTGCCTCACCCACATTCACTACCCTGGAATAAAGCTTTATGACTTTGTCTTTTTACCACCGCATCCCCCTTACCTAGAACAAATACTTCATTTTCGTTAAACGGGTGAATACATCTCATTGGATTGCTTTACTCCAGCAGCAGCTACTCAAAGAAGTTGATGTGCATTAAGCCTCCTTCTGATTTGCTATATTTATTACACTTTTATGTGCCCATATGGATTTCATGCAAACTGGTATGTTTGAGATTTTCACTTAAACAGTATCACGTCATATGTGACCTTCTGCAACTTGCTGCTTTTCTGTTCCAAAAATGTGTTTAAGATTAATCCATGTTAGTACTGGTACATTTATTTAACTGTTGCACAATGTTTTGTTGAATGAATAGATCACAGTTTATTCATTCCCCTACTGGGTTGTAGTTAAAATTTTTATTTTGGAGTGGAGGTGTCTCTTTAACACCTATCTGAGAATTCTTCGTTAGACCCACAGAAGAATTGCTGGGCTATAACTTCTGTGCAAATTCAACTTTGCCATACGTGTCAAGTTGCCCAAAACTGTTTGTACCATTTTATGAAGTGTAAGAATTCCATTTTTCACATCCTAATCAATACTTCTAGTCATCACAGTTTTTATTTTTACTTGATAGGTATCTGATGTGTCTCATTTTTGTTTCATCTTGCACTTTCCACTTCACCACTATTATCTTTTTCTCCATATGTTTATCGGTCATGCAAGTTTCTTGTTTTCTAAATTGTTTGTATTTTGCCTGCTTTTCTCTTAGGTCGTCTATTTCTTATCGTTTGAATGAGGTCTTTAAGAACTCTATATAAGACTATTTTGTAGTTTATTCACTTTACAGATATCATCTCACGGTCTGTGGTTTTCTTTTCAGTTTATTTATGATGTCTTTACATATGTTTTAATCTCATGCAACTTTTTCTTCGCATTTGATTTGTTTCTATCTGTTTTCAAGAAATGCCTGCTGTATTATAAAAACGTTCTGCTATATTTTCTTTCAAAGTTTAAAGTTGGCTTTCTACAGAGTTTATTTTATTTGAGGGTATGGTATGAGATAAAAATCTAATTTTATCTTTTATACAGAGAGACAGCAAAGCCAGTGCAACTTTTAAAACTTTTTAATTTATTGAATGGGTAACCCATTCATAAGGTTTGAAGATTGTAATAATGCTGCAAAATGCATACCAAGAAGTCTCATTCCCACCTCTGCCTCATCTGTTCTCTTCTCTCCATAAGGCAACCACTTCTTATTGATTATTCTTTCTTTTTCTGTAGGTACTAGTAGTGCAAATAGAAAAAGATACTCTTATTTTCCCTTTCTTAAACACAAGTGGCATGCTTAGCCATACTATTCTGCAGCTTGCTTTTCTCACTTAACTATTTTCCTGGAGCTCTTTCCGTTTGAATGTGTACAGAGCTTCTCATTCTCTTTTGTAGCTGAATAGTCTTTTATTGTGTGGCGCTATCAGAATGTGTTCAACCAGTTTCCTATAAGTGAACATTTGGGTTGTCGTCAGGCCTTTTCTAGGTACTACTAACAATGCTGCAATAAATGACTTTATGCACACATCATTTCTCATGGGATAAATTCTCAGAAATGGTATCTCTGGGTTAAAGATGTATGCATATGGATTAGAAATTGTAATGGATCTTGTCAATCGGCTTCCACAGCTATTAAATCACTCTGCACTTCTATTAGGAATGCATGAGAGTACCTCTCTCCTTGTAGACTTGTCAATAACAGATTGTCAGACTTACACACTTTTGACAGGTGAGAAATTGTATCAAGGGTATTCTTTACAGTTTCATTCATTTGTTTTCCATTTTAGGTTTTTTTTTCTTTTATATCGAGTTATAACTAGAATTAAGCACATCAGTCTAAACTCTGTAGTTATATGACATTTTCCATATGTATGCATTTTATCCACATATTTACTGCTCTGGTAAAATACAGAACATTTCCGGTACAGAGGTGGCTCTCTCATGCCTGTCTCAACGGGTACACTCCACTAGAATAGAAGAAGCCACTAATCAGATTTCTATCATCACATCTTAGTTATGCCTTATTTTGAATTTTGAATTTTATTTTTTTATTTTTTGAGATGGAGTCTCGCTCTTTTGCCCAGGCTGGCGTGCAGTGGCATGATCTCGGCTCACTGCAACCTCTACCTCCTGGGTTCAAATGATTCTCCTGCCCCAGCCTCCTAAGTAGCTGGGACTATAGGCACTCGCCACCATGTCCAACTAACCTTTTTTTTTTTTTTTTTTTTTTTTTTTTTTGTATTTTTAGTGCAGATGGGGTTTCACCATGTTGGCCAGGCTGGTCTTGAACTCCTAACCTCAGGTGATCTGCCTGTCTCTGCCTCCCAAAGTGCTGGGATTACAGGCATAAGCCACTGCACCCAGCCAAATTTTATATTTATTAATATTAGGAATCATGGAGTATATTCTCTTTCGTGTCAGATTTCCTCTACTCACATCATGTCTGTGGGGTCCATCCGTGTCCTGTATGTAGCAGTTGTTTATTTCCCTTCTTTGCTGTGAGGTGATGCATTGTATGAATATAGCACAATTCATTTAACCTTTCTCTGTTGGTGGATATCATAGCTGTTCAAGTTTGGACCGTTATGAGTGAAGCTACCATGAGCATTTCCGTGTATGTCTTTTTGTGGATATAAGTGCCCATTTTTGTTGGGTATATACCCAACAAAATGTGGGTATAGCAGTAAAGAGTGGATTTAGCAGGTCATACTTAGCTTTAGAGACACTGCCAAAAAGTTTTTTTGAAGTAGTTGTTGTCAAGAACTGTGAAGATCCTGAGCTTTTGCCCCTATTGCATGCCAATGCATTAACCTGGGAAAGTGTCATCCACAAGACTGCTGGGTCAGTGATGAAGGCAGTTTATTAGAGGCATGGTCATAGCCAGAGGATCAGTGATTTTCTTGCTTGATCGCTAGAGTATCAGTGATCTTTGTGCTTGGTCGCTGGGTCCCAGTTTCCATAGAGGGATGTGAAGTGGGTAGATGTCCAGTGAGTTGTACTCTGAGTTTAGGAAACCCACATTGCTTATCCTGGGTAAAAAGCATGCCTGCCCTTTGCTCTGGAAGGAGACACTACTTCTAAGGCTGTTTGCTACACACACATCCCAGAAAAGATTCTTGGGAACAGAGGCCAGTTAAGGTCTTACTCACAAAGTGTGTAGAAATGAGAGACCCATGAGGAATGTTTCCCAGCGCTGTATCAATTTACAGTCACCAATGTTCCAGTTGTGCCATACCATTTTCAACACTTGCTGTTGGCAGTCATAATTGTAGCCATTCTGGTGGGTGTGCATTGGTATTTCACTATGGTTTTAGTTTGCATCTCTGATGTGTGATGATGTTGAACACTATTTCATATGTTTATTAACAATTTTTTTTCTGATTTTATTTTATTACTTTAGTTTCAGGGGGTACATTGTGCAGGTTTGTTACATGGGTACATTGAATAATGCTGGGGTTGGGCTTCCATTGAACCCATCACCTGAAGAGTGAACGTTGTTCCCAGTAGGCAGTTTTTCAGCCCCTTTCTCCCTCCTTCTCTCTCTGCTTTCAGAGTTCCCAGTGTCTTTTGTGCTTGTTAATAATTTTGATATCCTGATTTGGAAAAATCTATTCAAGGCTTTTGAAAGCACTTTTTAAGTGGAATTTGTACCTATTTCGTATTGATTTGTAGAAGTTCTTTTTTATATTTTACATATGAGCCTTTTAGAATATAAAAACAGAAGTCCTTAATTGCAATAAAGGTTATTTTTATTGTTTTGTGATATGGTTAGTGATTTTTCATATGCTGTTTAATGAATCTCTTTGAGCCCCAAATTATGATGTTCTTTTCTGATGCTTTCTGTAGACACTTGATTCTTTTAGCTCTTACACTTAAGTCTATGATCCATTTCAAGTGGACATTTGCTATCTTTTCTGGTGGTCCAACAGACTCAGTGCTCTGAAATGAACTCTAGTTTATCATGAGTTATGACTCAATGTTCTTTTTTTCCCTACATCGATATCCAATTGACCATATAATTTACTGGAAAGGTTTTTCTTTCCCCATTGAATTGTGATAAAGCCTTTTATATATGACCGAATCGTATTTGCTAATATTTTCTTTAGGATATTTTGTGTTCATATTTATAAGATACATTGGTTGTGATTTTTCTTTCTTTTAATATTCTTGCCAGATTTTGCTATTTTATTGCTATAAAATCAGTTAAATGTTTCCTTTTCTTGTTTTCTAGAAGAGTTTAAGATTGGCATTATCTATTCTCTGAACTTTTGGAAGAATTTGTCTTTGAAACCATCTAGACCTAGAAAACTGTTTTTGTAGGAAAGATTTTAATTGTAGACTTAATTTATTCAATACTTAACATGGCTTTCCTATTTCTTGTTGGGTCAGTTCAGAAAACTGCTTTTCAAGGAATTTGTTCATTTCATCTGAATTTGAAAATTCATTACCACAAAGTTATTTATACTATCCTTTCATTTTCTTTTTAATATCTGTAGGGTTTGTAATAATGTCTTTTTTAATTCCTAATATTAGCAAAATGTTTTCTTTCTTGATTAATCACATTAGGGGTGTTTTGGCTGTGTATTTCTGCATAATTAACCAATGTCTTAGTGCTTCGAGTAACAATTAATTATCTCTAATGCTTCTGTGGACTGGCTGGCCTGAGTTGAGTGTGGTTTTTTTGTTCCCCTGGTTGTCTTGTTTGAAGTCTGGCATGCAGTTTCAGGCAGATAGCCTGTGGGGTTGGATCAACCGAGCCAGACATCCCAGGTGATATGTGCTCGCCAGGAACCATCAGGAGCTAAGCTGGGGCTGGCTGCATGTGAAGTTGCTGAGTGATGTACTCTATATTAGTTACATCTCACATATTTAGAAGAATTCTAAAATAGATTTTAAAAATGCCTCAAATGCCCTATTATATCATTTTTCACTCAAAAGTTTTACAATTTGACAACCTGCTATATTAGTGAGACTACAGGGAGAGAGATCCTTTCATGCAATGCTGAAAAAAAATGCAAAATTATTCAACATCTATGAAGGCTAATTGGCAATATATGTCACAATTATAAATGCATATGCACATGCTTTTTTTATCCAGGAATCTCACTTCTGTGAATGACTGTATTGTTGAATAGAAGGGATGTTGGTAGACACGCTTACCCTCGTCCTGACTTTAAAAAGATTTTATCTCACCTTTCATGATTAGATGTACTATTAGATTGGTGCAAAAGTAAATGCGTTTTTTGCCATTGAAAGTAATGAAATTACTTTTACACCAGCCTAATATTTATGCTTATTCATTATTTAAAGAAAAGAACATTTTCATTTTATTTTAGTTTACTAAGAATATTGAGTGTTGAATTTTATCAAATATTTTCTGCATCTATTGAAAGGTGATCATATAGTTTTTCTCCCTTCATCTGTTAATGTAATAAATTTCATTAGCATCTTTTCTAATAAGCTATCCTTGCTTTCCCGTGACCAACCCTGTAAGTCAATTTTAAAAAGTGAATTGCTAGAATCTATTGCTAATGTGTAAGTTATTACGTTTGCATTTATATTCAAATGTGAAGTTTCTTTCTCCTTTTGTCCTCATCTTCTTTTAATTTTGATGTCACTGGAATTCTAAAGGGAGTTGGGAGAGCTCTCCCACTTTTCCTAGCTGGGTTATTGCCTGAATAAAGAAGCGTATTTCACAGAACCTCCTGGCCCCCAACTAGGTAATTAAACAATGTTAACAATCTGATTAGACTGATCTTTAAGACACTTATTCATTTAATACAAAATTGTGAGGATGTTAAATACATATAAAATGTTAGCCTTTGCAAAATCCACAACTATTACAACAGTGAAACAGGGAAGGCTCATTGAAATGCATTAGACAGCCATTACTCAAAGCTTGGAATGTTTTTTGGGGGATAGATAATCCCTCATGAATTCTCAGTTCTTCTCAACTTAGCATTGCTAGCATTGGCTTAATATGTCTATACAGCAAGATGCCTGGCATTTTGGCAAGGTCAGATGGTTTCAAAGTGGAAATGAGAGTAGTGGTCTTGGATGGAAAATTAATGGTAAATCTGGAACAGAAGCTAAGTAATTTTTTAAACAAAATTTATATTACATGGTGGTGGTGATTTTTAATTATTTGTATATCTGTAGTATAGGCATATGTTCTCTATGGTAAAAATAAATCACAACCTGCATTGTTTTCTTTTTCAATACATTGTTCAAGCCATATTCTCAGAAATATCCTCTAACATTTAAGAGTGCATAAACTATGTAAGTTCCTGTTAGATATTTTGTCATTAACATCAGCTAGTTACAGTAGAGAAACCATCATCTTCCTAAAGCCTCAAATTGGATTGTTTCACATTTTTAATTTGAACTTCAGGGAAACATTAGGCCTTTACCCATTCTCTTATCCAGTGAATGAGCTATGATGAGGTATTCTCAAACCAATAGACACATGTGTAACATTTAATGCATCGGGTTTTGTGTTCATGTAAAAGAAGATCCTGGCAGGTTAAGGAACAAGTCTACAATCCACATTTCTTCTTAGCATTGAAGGCAGGTCTGAAGACTATCTGGGGTAGTGACACTAATAGATTGGAGATGTCAGGGGGCGGTGGGGGGGGGGAGCGGGGAAAGAACGTCTATTATCCAGTAATTCCTTGAGAAAAGTAGAGTTGAATAGAAATGACCACTGAAAAATGTTATTATAGCAACTCTGTCACCACAAGTGAACCAGGATTTTGTGTTCTATTCCTCACACTTTAAGAGATTAGAAGCTAATTGTGTTATACCTAAGATGTTAGTGATTTGCATTTCTCTGATAATTAGTGATGTGGAACATCTTTTCATATACCAGTTGGCTATTTGAATGTCTTTTTTGGAGAAATGTCTATTAAAGCTCTTGGCCCATTTTTTAATTGAATTATTTTCTTAAGTGAGTTGGAGGAGTTCCTTATATATTTCGGATATTAATTTCTTATCAGATATATAGTTTGCAAATGTTTTCTCCCAATCCATGGGATGTCTCTTCACCTGGCCAATTGTTTTCTTTGTGGTAAAGAAGTTTTATAGTTTGAAGTAATCCCCTTTGTCCATTTTTACTTTTGCTGCACGTGCTTTTCATGTGACATTCAATAGGTCATTGCCTAGATCAATTCCATGAATTTTTTCCCCTGTGTTTTCTTTTAGGAGTGTTATACATTCAGGTTTTAGGTGTAAATCCTTAGTCCATTTTGAGTTGACTTTGGTCTATGGTGGCCCTCAGACAGTGGCACACCTGGTTCTTGGGCATTTGGATTTGGAGTGGAACCTACACCACAGGGTTTCCTGGCCTCCAACTCACAGATGGCAGATTGTGGAACTTCTCAGCCTCTATAATCATGTGAACAAATTCCTCATGATAAATCTTTCTATTTCTTTCTCTCTGCATCCCATTGGTCCTGTCTCTCTGGACAACCCTAATACAATCTGCAACTTTTTATTCCCTGTAATGAGAAACATACCATGTCCCTGACATGTGAGGTCCCAGGTGAGGTCAGTTTACATTCCATCCATGGCTTACTGTGAATAAATAATAAACAAAAACCATCTGGTGTTGCAATAGAAAATACTGGTCTGTATTTGTCTTATCTGTACTTTTAATGAGCATTGCTGTCTTCATTTTCTAAAGGCATGCACCAATTTATTAGAGTCATAGAGCAAGTTTGCTGGCATTTTGTGGCCTGTTTTGTATGAAAGATGGTTTCAAACATTTATCTCTTTAAAAAATCTTATTTTTGTTTTATACCGATTTTAATTTTCACAGCCTTTTCCATAGATTTTATTACAAATTAAATCTTTCCTATTAGGAAATATTTTTTATTATTAATCACCAGGGGTGTACATTGGCATGGGAGAAAGGAAAATAATAGCAAAGAAAATACATTATCTAAAATGCAAATAGGTATCCAGAATCTCTGCTGAAGGAAGTCAGTTCACATGGCATAGGGGCCAAAAATAGAAACAAAGATACTTTTTCCTTCAAACTTTTTATGTTAACAATCACTTGTAACTTTTTAGGCAGACTTTTTCTGTTTCTTTTCCATGTCTAAATTGCTCTCTTTGCAAAAATTAAAGTAGGTATTAAAAAAAAAGATAACTGATACATTATTTTTCCCAAAGAAACATATTTTTCAGCTTTAGAAATATCAAAAAAGTTTTCTTTTCAGTTATCATGAGCTTTATAATACAATCAAGGAGTAATAAGAAATGTGAATGTTTAATATTAACATAAATTATAGTATTCATCAAATATTTTTAGAAAATGTATTTTTTACCATTTACCATTTCAAACCTATATTAATTAAGCAAATCGAGTTTGTATAGGATTCTAACATCAACCCATGATCCATGAATCCCAAAACCATAGCAATTCCAATTCTGAATATTGTTTGCTTTTTATGTAATTTGGAGTTTAAAATCTACCTTTATCTTAAAGCTTATAAAATATAGAAGTTAATGAATCAATGACATAACATCTTTTTCTCTGAAGCTCATTTAGAGTTAGCAATAACTGAACTAGTTTTTTTAAATGATATAATATTATTAACATTTTTGAGTAGAAAAGTTGCGCGTTATCATCCTCACTCACCATCCTTCTTAAACTACCTGCTGGGAGTTCTGCCTCAGGTGTTAGGGATACAAGGAGGTGCAAAATAAACTTCCTAAATAATAAGAATAATAGCTAATATCTATTAGCCTCAGTACTGGCACTAAGGCAAGGATAGTCAGGCATTTGTCTCAGGCACAAAATTTGTGTGTGTGGGGTGGGAGTTCATCAAAAAAAAATTCGGTGATCAAGATAAAGAAATCCATTTGCCCCCCCGGTCTCCACCTACTGAGCACTTACTGTATAGAAAGTCCTCTACTAAGAACTTTTTTTGCAATTTTCCTACAATTTTTTTTTTAATGGAGTCTGTCTCTGTTGCTCAGGCTGGAGTGCAGTGGCACGATCTCCACTCACTGCAAACTCCGCCTCCCAGGTTCAAGTGATTCTCCTGCCTCAGCCTCCAGAGTAGCTGGGATCATGTGTGTGTGCCACCACGCCCAGCTAATTTTTGTATTTTTAGAGGAGACGGGATTTCATCATATTGGCCAGGCTGGTCTCGAACTCTTGATCTCAAGTAATCCACCCACTTCAGTTTCCCAAAGTGCTGGGATTACAGGCATAAGCCACCGTGCCCAGCCCCACAATTTTTTTAACAACCTTCTTAAGAAGTGACCCCTTACAATGGTAGGCGTCACTTACAGCAAACTTCACACTGCTAGTAAGTGGTAAAACCGGAATTGATTCCTGAGTTTTATGCTGTGGATACTTTCTTTCCCTTGTAGAAGTTTAGTATCCAACCTATGTGGCAGGGATAAAATCACAGCTGCCACCGAGGCCATTAAAAACAATCAATGCTGAGGTGGAAGGTGGAACAAGACGGCGGAACAGAAAGCTCCACGGAGCATCCCTCCAGCAAGGACACCAGTTTAACAGCTGTCTACACAAGAAAAGCACCTTCGCAAGAACCAAGCACCAGAAAGGAAATCTGGACCAAACTCAGCTGACGCCTGCCCATGAAGGGAGCATCTAAAACAGCCCCAGCCAGAAGAGAATGGCCCACCCAGTGGTCAGAACTAGAGTCTCTCTAAAATCAGTGAGGTGTCTCCTCTCAAGCAAGTCCCTGCATTCACTTTTGAAAATGGAGTCTCACAGACTTTTATAATATCCACATATATCTGGCCTTTCTGGGAACCGTCCTAGAGACTGGCAAATTTTCTTTCTGTTCTTTATTCTGTTAAAAAGCCCTCCCCTCTTTTCCATAGGTCTTTAGAAAACAAAACTGCTTTCTTAAACCTTTGAATGGGTTTAACTTTGTATCTTCCATTCACTGTGTACCTCACTGCCGCCCAGTCTCTAATCAGGAGGGTTATCTTAAAATAAAGGTATGTGGAGATTTGAAACAGAGTTCTAGTTGATGACTTGCTTAATTCCGTTCATCTTGAGGATGCTTGTCAAAGCAAAATTTAGGAAAAAAGATTGTTTTTCAGAAGAAAAACGAAGCACTCTAAGTGTACAAGGAACAAAAGTACTTTTGTATTTTACTTCTCTGCAATTGCTACATTTGAACATTATTATTGACTTTTTTCCTTTGAGAGAATGTTGCAATGAATTGAATGATTAAAGAAAAGCTTTTCAGTTGGTGCTGTTTTCTCCTGATAATAAGAATCAAAATTATACTACAGAATAACAAGGTTTAAAGAAATAGATTCTGCCTCGGCAATTTGTAGACTTCTTCATCTTTTTTTCTTAGAAAAAACCCACCTAGCAACTCTAAAATAATAAGGCGAGACACAGAACAACAATGACAAAGCTCCCCTCCTGTCTTGCCATCTGGGGTTATTACCTCTACTTTGTTGATGAAAAAATTAGTCTCAAAGAAGCCTTAACATTAGTTTTCCTTTAAGTGATTTCTCATTCCTTTCAGGTATCACAAATCACAGAGAAAAATGTTTGAAATTACCTCTGCTCTCAAAAGGCTAGATGTATTTAACACACATTTGTTGAGTATTCACGAAGTTCTGAGTGGAGAAATCTCATATACTAACTCAGAGGTAAACAGAGCAAAATGAAGCAATGCATGAGGTCATCTGTCAGTCCCCACTGGTCTCAGAACAGCTTACCCTATGGGAGGCACCCCTTCTTCAGTTTTCATGGCTGAGAATCAAGTGCTCAGGACTAATACTGCCTGTGCTACTGTGTTCAGATACTTCCAAATATTGCTAAGAAACGGTGTCTTTCCTACCCACTCAACCCAAATGAAATGCAGTGATATGTGATATTGTCAGATTTTCTCAGTGTAAGGCAGAAGAAACACACAGAATTTGCTTCTGATTTTATTGAGTAGTCTTAGGCCATTTTAAAACCCTGATTGAACCTCAGTGGTCTCATCTGTAAAACCAAATGCTAATAATAATAATATCTGGCTATAAAATACAAAAAATTATATGAAAGTGCTTATAACCTCTAAATCTTTAGGGTTCTTTTCTTTTTATTGTGAAATCTTTCTCTAAAATCAACCTCATCAAGAACATTCATGAAGGAAGGGAGGGATTTAAAAAGATATGAGTTATTTTCCAGTCAGTGGTGATTGTGATAGAAATAGTTAGCAAATGGAGTTTTATAATTTCAAGACAGCCTTAGGGATATTATTCTACTTCAACCTGACCAAAACCGTACAGATAAGAGAAACGCCACAGTTTTAGCCCCGTTTTGTGTGATTGAGAAATTGGGCTCCTGAAATTCTTGTCCATGTGAGATCAGTTTGTAAATTATAACTAGCGAGTGTTCATGCCCGAGGGTTTCCTCAGGGCATCGGATGATGCGCCTGACCTCCGGCCGATATTTGAATGAAGAGGCCCAATGCAATAGACCTATCAGATCTGTCTTGGTCTTTACTGGGCCCAAGTCTCTTGAAGGAAGAGCTGGATCTGTTTTTCAGCTGATATGGGAGTTATTCTTAAGGAATTTAAATACATGCCAAAATGAGAAAGATGCTGACTTCTGTTTACTAATAATAGTAGGCACTAAAAGTCACACTTTTGATATACAAAAAAATTTGTCATTAATCCTTGTAAAATATACATCTTTCTGTTGAGTAAATTAAATGATCGAGGTTTATGGTATTGATTTTCAATGTAGTTTATGGTACAACCTTTACATCGTTGTTGTGTGGACTTCAGACCACAGTATTATGAAAAGATATGCTGGTTTTATGGCTCCAGGGATATAAATTTAAACATTAATACATTTTCCATTTTAAAATGGCTATTTTCAAGTTATTGCCATTATGATGAAAATAAGAAGTTACTTATTCTGAAAATGTATTTCCTGTCCTGATCATGTTCAGCTGTTTTTGTAGAGCTTTCCATTTCATTGTTAGGGTGAAGAAAACTTCATTTTCATCAGTGGGCGGAATCCAGGTTGCATTTACAAGTGTGTTTTATTGAAGTCATCTAACTATCAGCAAACAGTGGTAAGAGGAAGGTAAGATGATAGTTATACTTAACACCCTGGCAAAATGTCAGTGAAACACTTTCATCAGCTAGATCTTACACTCGTGTTTATGAAGCTCTACAGACAATATACACATCTCTTACAATTTAAGAAAACCCTCATATACTACTTATACTATATTTACACTAAAATTATACTATGTATTATACTACTTACATTGTAACTAAATGGATGGACTTTGAAACTAATTAATTTATCTTTAGTCTAGGACTTTATACAGAAAGTCAGCTCAAAGCAGCTTCATTTAAACCATTTTCCCCCATAAATCTTCAAGACCTGATCCAAAGCACTCCCAAAACCCAGTGTTTCCAATAATATCATTTCTCCTCTTCCTTTATAATACTTGCTTTTCAGAGTCCTTTGGAAGACGTCATAGAGGACTTTAGCTACTCTATTTTCTGTCTTTCCTTTCACTGATTCTCCTCCACAGTCAGATAAGTACGTAACAATATTAGAAGGAGTGATTTTTTCTTTTTTTTAGCTGTTAAAGGGAGCATAATGCTATTTCTGGGGGATGCCTCAGTTGCACCTTTCAGAAATGCACACTTTTCCCAAAAACAACTTCCCAAGTATTTCTCATGTGCTCTTTGCAAATTTTGTAGACATATAATTTATAGCTGACAGAAGGGGGACTCCATGGTGAAAATGGTAAGAGTCTCCTGTAGCCCACTGCATGGGAAGAGCCTAGAGTGCACACACCTTCATGGTTGCCAGAGGACAATGGCATCATTAAGGCATTTATTTCCATTTTTATTCTGTTGATGTTGCCATTATTATGTTATTTTATAGATGAAAGTAAATTTGAGGGGAGAGGCGAGGGGAAAGTAAGCATGGAATAACAGCAAAGCTGTTGAGTGGCTTGCTGGGGCCAGGCTGCCTGGCCTGTGTCCTATTCTGCCCCCATTAGCTGTGTGAGCACCAGCAAGGCACGGGGTGTCTGGAGGCCTCCACTTCTTCCACTGTAGGTTAGTGGTAATCATGGTGCCATCTGCCCAGGGTGTCAGTGAGTATGAATGCTGACACTTGTGCAGAGCTCAGAGTGGTGCCTGGTACAAAGGAAGCATTCCATAAAGGTTTGTTCTTACTCTTGTTGTTCTATCATTGCTATGTCTAAGAGGTGTTATGATGAATAACTTACAGAAAAAACATGAAATGCATTATAAATAAAAGTTTAGGTGTCATTATAACAAGGGCATTACCGAGGGCAACAATACATACTGCGTATGCCATGTGTAGAGAGGAAGCCCCCTTCCTTAAAGTGTTTCCTTCCCATTCTAATTATCTTACAGAGAGAGCCTTACAGAAAATTGTGGTGTCACGGTGAATATTTGACAATAGACGACATCCTCCAAGGAGTAACACGTTGCTAGGTTGTGTTTGCCTTGACCCTCTGCTTCCAACCTAACATTTCATTGATTGAATAAGAGTCTACATTTGTTTTAATTCTTAGGCTGTTGATTCTTAACCACTGGTTTAAAAAACAAACACCATCTTATTAAGAACTGAGTGTTTATAATATTTATCCAGCGGAGAAGCCACGATGGGCCATGGCACTTTATTTATAAATAAAAATACACGTAGAGTATAGAAACCAGATTGTGCTGTGGCTTTTCAAGAAAGGCAGTGAAGACGAGACAGTCTATTGGACCAAGAGAAGTATGCACTTCTTACATTATTAGGGAAATCAGATCTTTTCCTGCCCTCAAGGAAACCCCATGATTGAAGTTCAGTTTGTTGAAGTCTGTGATGGTAGAGAATTCCCTTCTGGCATTAGGAAGTCTTGCTTCATGTTCAGGTAAAATGTGCCCAAGCTAAAGTGAACATAAATGAACTCCATGTTAGTAATTAGTAGCATGGTCATCTAATGTATTGTCCACTTAGGTTCACTTCGTAAGCATGAAAGGGGCACTGATCTTAATTTTTCAGGGACAAGTAGTTTCAAGTGGGGGCAGGAGAACCAGGGGGATTCTAAATGTTTGAAAAGAATCTAGCATAGCAAATGCTTGGAAAAATGCCATGAAACCATGAAACATCTGAACTGAGTCCAGGGGGTTTCAGATGCCAGAACCTTCCTGAACCAGGAATGGGCATAGAAACACTCTCTGAACTACTATGTAACCTAACTGAAGAAGAACCAACCACCTACATGGGAGTCAGTATTCCTAATTCCCTCTCTGGTGATTTCTGTCTGTGGATGACTCACTTGAGTTTGTGAGCCTGTGAAAATGCATTGGATAGTAATAGAAGATATATAAAGTTTATATAGCTTGCTGGATTGTTATAAAAAGTAGCAATAAGATTATAATGATCATATAAAGCAGGTTCTTAAGCCCCTTAATTCCTTTTATTCACTGAATGGCCTTGGGCATCATTCAAGTACTTCCTCAAGTTAGTAGAAATTGTGCTTGTGCTCTTCTTCAGCATTGTGGGAAATAGCAGTAAAAGTTATTCTTACTATAAAAGTAAAGACAGAAAATATGCAGCTCATAGGAAAAGATTTTCAGCCAGATCGTCATATGAGAATGGGAGAGAATTGAGGTCAGCAAAGAGTGTTAAAAATCCCATTATGTGAAATTTTCATTTACTGCAGGGATGTAGCCTCTGACCCAGAAGGGGGCAGTTATTGATGAATTCTGCCAATGTCCATTTTTGCTGCTCCCAGAGGCAGACCTAAGGCCATTATTATGTTTATTATAACATTAAAAAGTACGATTTCTTTTATGTTCTCAAGGAGTCAAAACTTTCTTTTCGTTTAGAATGGAGATCATTGTTTTGGAAATTTTCCATTCAAATTATTTTTAAAGCGATGACTACTTATGACTTGTAAGACATGACTTAAGAAATTAAAAACAAAAATGAGAAGAGAGAGCTCCAGCAGAGTTTCTGGCTAGTCAAAAGCACTTGATAAATAATGCTACTATTGTTACTATTACCTGAATTATTCTTTTAAGTCTTTCAACTAAGTCCCATGGATATATCTAATAATTCCAACATTTATTTCTCTGTTCTTGATATATCTCACTAAGTCCCATGCATATATCTGAATAATTCCAACATTTATTTTTCTGGTCTTGATTTCTCTGAGCTACTAATTCATATAACCAGTTGCTTACTTGACATCTTCAGGGTCATGTGTAATAAGATATCTTATGCTAATCATAGTCAAAACAGACATGGATTTTTATCTCTTAAAATTCTCCCATCTCAGCTCTTTAACATTCATTCCTTTATTCATTTTTCCTGAAATATTTACTGAGTGTCTGCTACGTGCAAGACGCTATTATAGACAGTGGTAATACAGCAGCGTTGTAGACAGGCAACAATCTGTGCCTTCATAGACATTGCTTACTGATGTGGAGACACAAAATAAACACACATGTGCCATAATGCCCAAGAGCGATAATTATGCTGACAAAAAATAAAGCCATAATAAAGTTCTCAGAGCAGTGAATATATAAGTGTTTGATGTATAATATAATAATATCAAAATATCTTTGGCCTAAATTCTTCAATGGCTGTCTATAATCCAGAGGGAAAAATAATCAAAAAATCTTTGTGGTTTTACATTTGGTCTTCGCTGTATTCACTGTATTCAAGCCACACTTTCTTCCCCACATATCTTGACTTTTTTGACTCTCCTTACCTCACTACCTTCCCTCCTGCCGTTTGCTCTGTCTACAATCGTGTTCTGTGTATTTTCACACACGGTTGCTTCCTTTTATCATTCAGGTCTTAGTTCGAATGCCACTTGCTAAGAGAAGCATTTTTGACATCCTCTCTGAAGTTACCATCCCCCAACACTCTTGCATTTTCTACTTCATGTTATCCTTCATCGCACCTGTCATGACTGAAGAGATCTTTGTTTACTTGTTTATAGTATGTTTCCTTCTGCTATGATTTAGATATCGTAAGTGACAGATCTTAACTGTGTTTGCTCATGTCTCTATGAGTGCTTAGAATACTGCATAGCACATAGTAGGCAATCAGCAGATATTGGAGCAATGAATATACTATTCCTTTTTAAAATTTGGGTGACATTTGAGACAGTAAAATCAAGTCCTTTCTGATGTACAACCTGGTGAAATATTATTCATTTTCTAGAAAATATTGAGTAGTTTATACTTCACTGCAGTAGCATACCTCAAAATGCATTATTATCATGTTAAAGTCAGGGGACGTGTCTGGGACACTCTTCGGATGTCATTGAAATAGGTTAAGGCACAGTGACTGACTCAGAAGTAATCCTTGGTGCTTAGCTCCTGAAAACTGGAGTGGCGAAATGATGAGTGGGAGAAAGTCTAATTTGCTAGTTGTGTTGCATTGTCAAAAGAGCATTGTCAAAAGAAATACCGGAATGTATTACAAACACACACCCTCACATTTTTGAGGATGTGCATTTGTAATACATTCCAGTATTTCCTTTTCAAAACATGAAAATACAGGTTGAAGACCAAATCGTATTATTAAAAAAAAAGGAAAAAGAACAGTTTCTCAGATTAAAAGAAAAACTTCATGTAGGAAAAAAAATGCCACTGTCATGTGTCACTGGTTATTTCCACAAATGTGTTTTATGTATGAACTTAATTTTTTTTTTTGAGATGGAGTCTTGCTTTGTCACCCAGGATGGAGTGCAATGACGTGATCTCAGTTCACTGCAATCTGTGCCTCTTGGGTTCAAGTGATTTGCCTGCCTCAACCTCCCAAGTAGCTAGGGTTATAGGCCTGGGACACCATGCCAGGCTAATTTTCATATTTGTAGTAGAGACAGGGCTTAGCCTTGTTGGCCAGGCTGGTCTTGAACTCCTGATCTCAAGTGATCCACTTGCCTTGGCCTCCCAAAGTTCTGGGATTACAGGGGTGAACCACCATGCCTGGCCCCTGTTTTATGTATTAATTTTGATTCTGGAAGACACTAGAAATTTCTTTGCTCAAAATTGCATTTTATTAACAATGTAGACAGAATACAAGAGAACCGTAGGTTGCATAAGTGTAGATCCTTCAGAGTTTTAACTCTTAAGAATCATGCTACGGTGTGGAGATTCCTTAAATAACTAAAGGTAGAGCTACCATTTGATCCAGCAGTCTCACTACCGGGTATCTACCCAGAGGAAAAGAAGTCATTATTTGAAAAAGATACTTGCACACACAGTTTATAGCAGCACAATTCACAATAGCAAAATCGTGGAACCAACCCAAATGCCCATCAATCAATGAGCGGATAAAGAAACTCTGGTGTGTGTGTGTGTGTGTGTGTGTGTGTGTGTGTATACACATATATATATACGTATATATATGTGTGTATATATATGTATGTATATATGTGTGTGTATATATACGTATGTATATATATGTGTGTATATATACGTATGTATATATATGTGTGTATATATACATACGTGTATATATATGTATATATAGACGTATATTTATGTATATATATGTGTGTATGTGTGTGTGTGTATATATATATGATGGAGTACTACTCAGCCATAAAAGGAATGGACTAACAGCATTTGCAATGGCCTGGATGAGACTAGAGACTATTGTTCAAAGTGAAGTAACTTAGGAATGGGAAACCAAACATCGTATGTTCCCACTGATATGTGGGAGCTGAGCTATGAGGATGCAAAGGCATAATGATGCAACGGACATTGGGGACTTGGGGAAAGACTGAGAGTGGGGATGAGGGATAAAAGACAACAAATATGGTGCACTGTACACTGCTCGGGTGATGGGTACACCAGGTTCTCACAAATCTCCAACAAAGAACTTACGTAACCAAACACCACCTGTACCTCAATAACTTATGGAAAAATAAAAGAATTATGGAAATGTCACTGAGATCTTTGTGGGGCAAAGTCACTTATGCGGTCATTTTCCAAATCAGCTGTAAGTGTGGCCTTCAAAGTCCATATTTTTCCTGCTGTGGCTGTATGTAAACTGTCATATTGTCTTCCCATGCTGGGTGGAGCCAGGGGTTTATCTTTATGAAAATGTTAAGTATTTCATGAGTTTCCGAGGCTTTGGTTCATGGATGCCCTGCTTTGGGTGTGTTTGTGTGCTCGCTGTGTTCTTCATTGTAAAGAAACCTTGCCCTCTGTTCTGTATAGTGTATATCTTGGTAGAACATTTTAGACCTAAGAGGCAGGGAGTGAGAAATATCCAGAGAGTATTAACATATTGTGATGTAGGAGAGGGTGTAGTTGTTTTTCTAAATTCTAAGGACCACCTTTTCCAGGAGGCTTCTTTGAACGCTTGTTTCCAGGATAAATGAACATTTGCCTTTAGTAAACCATAGCACTTCCATCAGTCACAATGCAGGTTTGTTTGTTGGCCTGCTTTCCAAGACAACTGTCCCCAGAGGAAGCCCTTAGCATTGTGGATCACTTGAATGGATAAGTTTTGAACTTTCAGGAAAAAAGGAATACCTTTTCCTTCTCCTAAATGGTACATTTATTGTTTCTATAGTTTGGATATTTTACCCTGACTTCGTGAGAGCTGCTATCAAGGTTTTCCTGCCCATGCAAAATAGCCTTGCTGTAAGGTCAGCTAGAAGCTAGAACCCTGTCTCAGGATGCATCACCCAGTCTGCATCACTGAAACCCTGGGAAATCCATGGACCTGAGATACACAGCCTTCTCAACTCCCAATGCACCTCTTCATTATGGTAAGAGGATTTTGATTTTTTTTTTTTTTTTTTTTTTTTACATTTAAGGAGATTTTCAACTTAAACCAGGTCTCATTTACTGTTGATATAACTTGTGCATTCACTGTTGGGTTTGAGTTTGGTTGCTTAAGATGCTTTAACCTTTGGATCACTGATAACCTGAATCCTATTTAGCTCTGGGCTGTCGCTTGCTGAGATGTTCTCCACTCCCAGCAATCTGATCTGGTTCTACCTGAGAAAATGTTGCAGCCATTGCTGAATCCCCAGTACTTGTAAGGCACACAGTATTGCCAAGTTAATGTTTATTGTTGAATCAGCTGATTTTTTCTTCCTCACTTCCACTTCACGTGGCTCAATGGGTTCTGGGCTCTGGGCTCTGTATTTTTATTGGTTTTTGGCCAATATTTCCATGCAGATATTTCTGATATTTCTCTTCTCTTTCATCCCCTGCCTCATTTTACTTCTTTGGCCCTCGCTTCTGCAGCTTCAATCTGCTGCCACCTTGTTCCTGTGGCTGACAATGAACCAGGTGGATTTAATCCAGAGCACTGATTCAGATTTTAGTAGAAAGTTCAGTCTTACTGATGGGGACCCCATTTTATCTTTGGAGATTAAGATACAGATGGTAGATAGATATTTTTCAGTATCAAGTGAAAATGAAAAAGAAGTCTTCCTGTTTTAAATACTTAGGATATAAAAAGGTATAATTTCAGAAGCATTAAGATCTTAATATTTAATATTCTTTCATAATTTATATATTCTCTGTAGATGAAACTTAGGTGAGCTAACTTTATAGGCTAAAAAAGATAGGTTACAAATTTAAAAATTCAAAATATGCAAAAATAAAAATAATAACTGTTAATATATTTTCTGTTATAAACACTAAAATAAAGCATCTATTAACTAATGCCCAATTCCTATTAAGGAAGAGTTTAATATAGAGTTACACCTAATTATAATTAGTTAGTAAATAATAATCTACTTTTCCTATTTTTAAATTTAAATCCTAGAATTGAATTATAATCTTTGCTAATTAAGTTATATCTACTTGAGAATTGCGTTAGAATTTAAAGGTGTAATATATCTCAAGCAATAGTTTAAATAATGCTGAAGTTGAGAAGGTAATCAATAATCACTGGATAGTGTTGTTCCCCTAATAAACAAGTAATGGCAGAGACCTGATCACATCCCCTGATTACGGATCTCGGTTACCTTGTGCAGACTGTGTGGAGAGTCCCTGTGCCCAGAACATAGCTTTGGTGCTGATGCCCATGGTGAGTGTTCAGGCTGTGACGCTGATGAGGGGCAGCTCTCACACTATGCGTTGTGCTTGATTGAGGGGGTAAGGTATATGTGATTCTCAGGAAAAGAAACACACTCTGGTCTCTCACCCCTTTCTCCTGCCTTCCTCTAAGGAGTGGAATTCTGGGGAAAAACTTAATTCTGATATTATGTATATTAACAATATTTGTAGGAATAGTGAGACTATTTCACCTTTATTTGTGCAACCAACAAGAATAATCACATTAGTTCTACAGAGGTGAAGAGTAACTTATAAATGCGTGTGAGAGATAGATATTGATTGATCGATTTAAGCTTACTGTTACTTGTGGAAGATAGAAACCTTGAGTTTCAGAGGAAATTGGTGGAAGCAATAAAATGATCTAAAATGCTGGTAATGTACTTAGTGTGGAAATAATTTAGTAATTCTATGTTTTCTGTGATCGAATCTTCTCTAGTCCCATCCAAAGCATAGTAGCTTTTTAAGTATTAAGCAAACAATGCATTATAAAACACACTATTGAAAGTTAAAAGATAAACAAATATGCTTTTATTGCCTCAATTTTCCAGAGTTAGTTATGAAGAAAAATTGGTTGAATAACAGATGTGACTTTCAATACTGTTTTATACAAGCAAATGATAACAGAGAGAGTGTATTAGTCTCTTCTTGTGCTGCTAATAAAGACATATCCGAGACTGGGTAATTTATAAAGAAAAGAGGTTTAATTGACTCACAGTTCAGCATGGCTGGAGAGGCCTGAGGAAGCTTACAATCATGGCAGAAGGGGAAGCAAACACATCCTTCTTCACATGGTGACAGCAAGAAGTTCAGGGTGACTGCCTTTTATAAAACCATCAAATCTCATGAAACTTATTCACTATCATGAGAAGAGCACAGGAAAACCCACCCCCCATGATTCAGTTAACTCCCACTGGGTCCTTCCCACAACATGTGGGGATTATGGGAACTACAATGCAAGATGAGATTTGGGTGGGGACACAGTCAAATCATATCAAAGGGGCAGAGAGGGAGAGAAGGAGGGAGAAAAAGAGAGAGACAGAGAGAGGGAGAGAGAGAGAGGGAGGGAGGGAGGGGAGGAGGGAGAGAGAGAGAAAGGGAGAGAGGAGTAGAGAAAGATATTAGCAATATGTGTTGGTGTGAATAGTTTAAAAACAAAATACTTATCACCCCTTTTAATCTTTTAAGTTTTTGCTGCTTTGCACAGAGAGGAAAATGGAAGGGAAAGCATGTTACCACATTTGGGTATAGGGGACCCTCATGTCCTGCACTTCCCTTAACCAGGAAGACTATCTTGAAAGACTAGGTTCGCTGACTCCCGGGTGGCACCAGCTCACTCCATCTAGCTGTGACCTCTGCTCCTGCAGCTGCCTAGGCAGCTTCCAGCTGCTTTCTAAACTGTGACTCTTCCTCTATTTCCAGACCTTCTGTCCATGGCTGAATTCCAGGTGGAGGTTAATAATAATAGCATGAAATCATTTCATATATTGTCAGATTGCCTGGGTTCAAATCCCAGCTTCGCATATACTACTGGGTGCTTTTGAGCAGCTTGCTGACCTCTCTGTATCTCAGTTTCCTGGTCTGTAAAATGGGGATAATACTAGCATGGTTGTCATGAGAATTAAATGAGTTAACAAAAGTTTACATAGTAATAATTCATTAAATGTTAGCTGTTATTCCTTTCCTCTACAGATGTTCATTTGCTTCTCTTCAGGCATTCACCATCAAAGCTAGAAAGGGAATTAAAACAACTATGTAGTTAATAAACAAGCAAGGCATAATCATACATCTTCCAATTTTTGACCAGTTCAAGAACTGGATTACTTTCCTTTCACATCTCTAGTAATGTGTTTATTGAGATTAGAACCTCCAAATCCTGCTGGTTTTGGACAGACTAGCTCGATAGAAGTCTGTGAATAGTTCTTACATCGTCTTCTCTTGTGAGTTTCTTTGGAATTTCTTTCCATCTGCAATAGGCCATTTAATTTTTCCTGCACATCTAATTTCTTCTTGGAATCAAAGGCAATGCCAAGGGACAAGGTTGTGAGCTATTTCACTCTGCCAATGGAAATAACAAGGTAACTTTTAACACTGCAGAGTAACCCACGTGGAAGGATTGTGCTGTGTTTGCTTAATAGTGCTCAGGAGGACATGCTGTAATGTGAGCAGGCTGGCTCTATTTCCAGAAAATAAGATTGGCCTCAGAATGTTATCTCTTCAGTGGCCCAAAAGTAAAGCTTCACTAAAATGACAATCAGAGTGTAGGTTCAAAGATCTCTGACAGAATGTTATTGGTTCAGCTGTGATGATTGAGAGAAGGGTGTTGATAACTTAGGTGTGAGTATTAGATGCTTAGCACAGCTGTGGGTGGGAATTGAGGGTAAAGGGCTCCTAGATTTTGTTGCCCCCTTTTTTTTTGAGGTGGAGTTTCACACTGTTGCCTGGGCTGGAGTACAGTGGCGCCATTCTGGCTCACTGAAACCTCCGCCTCCCAGGTTCAAACAATTCTTCTGCCTCAGTCTCCAAAGTAACTGGGATTACAGGCACCCGCCACCATGCCCAGCTAATTTTTTGTATTTTTTAGTAGAGATGGAGTTTCACCATGTTGGCGAGGCTGGTCTCGAATTCCTGAACTCGTGATTCGCCCATCTTGGCCTCCCAAAGTGCTGGAATTACAGACGTGAGCCACAACGCTCAGCCCAATTTTGTTGCATTTCTTAAAGGAACAATGGCAGCTCTTCTTTTTATCTAGTGCTTGTCCTGAATAGTGTGTGTCAGAAGGAGAAATGGCTGGCAAGGGTCTAAGAGTGAGTTCCCTGTCCTATCACAGCACAATAATCGTGCTCATGATGGGTACATTTTCCTTGTTTAATTAGATGATTACTGTAGCTGTTCCATTTCAGTTCTTATGTCATCAGCATTTCAGGTAGAGATACAGAAGAGGTAATTGGCAAAGTGGCTGTTTCCATTTTTTTCTACATTGTCTAGGATCCAAGACCTTGACACAAGTTATTTTAAGTGACTTCTCAGATTCTTAAGTCTGCATCTATAGCTGACAAGCCCCCACCATGGTGGGTGAGGTGAAGATCTTCTTTCCTTCTGCCTTACTCCTTCTTCATCACTATCCTCCCATATAATTATCAGAAAGTATAGAAAGGAGTCTAATTATATAATGAGTTGAACTTTATTGGATGTGAAAAGTGCATGTATAATTTTAGAATGTATTATCTTAGATGATGGACTGATCAGCTTTGAGCCAGGAAAGAGATGAAAAGAATTGGCAGTCATAGCTGTCAATTGAAAATGGCATAGGACAAATGAAGGTGACATTAGTTTATTGCTGAAACAGGAGACTCAAAAGTAACTGAGATGAGAAGGTGGGTCAGCAAAGCTCAAAAGCATCATGGAAGCTGGATAACTGGGCACCTTCGTCTCATCAGCGAGCTCTGGCTCACCGGTGAGCACCCAGCTTATTTGACTGAAAGAGAGAGCTCATGTTTTCACAGTTTGTGTGAGCAAGGTCTTCTCATATCATGTATAATTAGACACTTGCCAATATTATAGACACTACTATAGGCACTTACCAAAGGTATTTAATCAAAAGAGCTCATTCTGGAATGGTCCTAGTAAAGCACATAGTACAGCCTGATAAATGAGTAAAAAAAGTAATGGGAAAAGGAGTGTCCACTTTAAAGTTGTAGAATCTCCAGAAAGTTCTAGTTACAGCTGAGCTTCATCTGCATGCCAGTTGTGGAGCCAGGTGTGTTTGCTGCCCTCTCCATACTTTCCAGCCTAGGCTGTCTTGGGAGCAGACTCTTGCCATCCGCTGCTTGTGTCAGGTGGCTCCTACACCAGCTGGGGCTCCTGGAACTGACGTTTTGGTAGCTTTTCCAGCAGTGAATACTAGAGTTCATAACAGCAGTCCTAAAAGCAGTGGAAGCTGGCCTCTGATCAGCAGAAAAATTTCAGAATCCAACCATCTGAAATGTCCCCATGCAGAGATCAAGAGTGACAGTTCATCAAAGTCTTGAGGTAACCCTGGAATTTGGCCATGTGCTGTGGGTGCTGTGGAAAGTTAAGGTGTTGGAAAAACTATTTTCACTTTTGATAAGATGTGCATCATGCGTATCATACTTTTTTAGAAAGATATTTTATTAGTAGACTTTATTTTTAAGAATAGTTTTAGACTTACAGAATAATTGAGCAGATAGTAGAAAATTCCATATACAACACTACCCCAATAGATTTTCTCCTATGATTGACATCTTATATTAGTATGATACGTTTTTTTATAATTAATGAACCATTATTGATACATTATTAACTGCAATGCATGGTTTATTCAGATTTCCTTGGTTGTTTTTTTTTTTTTAAATCTGTTCCAGGACTCATTCAGGATGCCACATCACATGTTCTTGTCATGTCACCTTAGGGTCTTCTTGGCTGTGACATTTTCTCACATATTTCTTGTTTTTGATAACCTTGACAGCTTTGAGGAGTACTGGTATAGTTCCTCTCTTCAAATTTCTCGGATTGTTTTTATCATTATTTGACTGGAGTTACGGGTTTTCAAGAGGAAGACCATTGTGGTAAAATGCCATTTACATTATTGCATCATATCAAGGGTTCACGCTATCAAAATGTATTTGACTGTTGATGTTGATCTTAATCACCCAGCTGAGTAAATGTTTATCAGGTTTCTTTCCTGTAAAGTTTTTTCCCTCTTTCCTTTTGATACTGTTTGGAAGCAAGTTGCTATGCACAGCACACACTTACAGAGTGGGGAAATATGGTCCTCCCACTTTAGGTTGGAGTATCTCCACGGCATATCAGATTTTGATAAGATGATTTTTTCACCCCTTGGAAGGTTGAGAACACTTGAGCTAATGTAACTGAAAGCCACGCAATTTGCAGAAGCTCTCAGCAGTTGCCATGACTGATGTAGCTACCCATGGTCTTCCTCTTCTAACTTCCACTCCCTCCAGTCTTCTTACTTCTTGCCTTGACCTGCCTTACGTCGCAGTTTTTCTGTTTCCAGACCACTGCCACAGAAACATGAGCAGATTGGTGTATCTAAAATTTGATTCTTAAAAATTCTGGATCTTTATTCACCTTCCAGAGAGTGTTTACAAAAGTTTCTCAGTTCTCCTTAAATAAGGAAATTTGATTTAATAAAGAGAAAGGTGCCTGCATAGACTCCGCCTGATTTGGCCCTGGGCCATACAAAGTCAGTTCCTGGTAAAGCCCAAATTTCAGTTTATTTAGTGAAACCCACCCCTGCAGAGCCACATCACCCATCAGGGTAGTCATTAATCACATGGTGCTGTGGAGCTCTGGACATAGGGCTAGTCTGAACTGAGGGCTGAGATGTGCCTTACGTGTGAAATACACATTGCATTTCCAAGTGTGTCAAAAAAGTGTGTAGAATGTCTTACTAATCATTTTTATATTGATTGCATGTCGAAAGAGAATACATTGAATATATTAGTTTAAATAAGTGTATTTTTGAAATTTCACTTATTTCCTTTTTACTTTTTATGATGTAGCTACGAGATTATTTAAAATTACCTAAGTGTCTTACATTGTATATGTACTGGACAGTACTAGTATAAACTACATTAGGTGTCACAAAATGTTTCTACATTATTACTTTAAGGCAGGTGGAAGTTGAACACACCCTCTCCCAGCCCTCCACCACACACACACACACACATCATACATCTACCCTGAAAAAAATGACTTTTAAAGAGAGTTGGAATTGACTGTTTCTAATTAGGTAACAATGAGTTCATATGATAGGAGACAGTTGCCTGGGAGTTAGCAGAGGCTGAGATCAGCAGAAAAAGGCAGCACAAAAACCAGGAGGCCATCTGTTACATTCTAGGTGATCCATAAAGACTGAATTTACTTGATGACTTAATTTAGATGGTATGGAAATATTCATACAAGTATTTATCTTCCAAATATCCAGAGCTATTGACAAGGTGAATAAAGGAGGATTATGTTGTTGGACAAAGCACATAAGGCTTGGGGTAAATTATTTCCAGTTCTAATTGTTTTGAAAATCAAATGAAGCTAATACTGGGAGAATAGTAGCCACTACCAATATCAGAGAAACCGTAAGAATCACATGAGGTAGAAAGTTTCTTCAAAATGGAAGGCTCCAAGCAGAAAAAAAAAGATGTGTAAATTGCTACTAGGAAGCTATTTCATTAGCTATCCATGACAGCAATTCCCTTTGGAATTATTAATATTGGTTCCCCAAGAGATCTTCCAGATGTTGACCAGGCTTAGCTGTGGAAAGGAGAATGGAGACTATCTGTGTGGTGTACTGGAATTTTTAATTGAGATTGAAAATTTCCCAGACTACTTACCATTCCAAAGAGACACAATTTGGTACCACCAGACTCAAGACAAATGACCAGATAATGGTCAAATTGCCAACCATACCAAAGGTTTTCAGAGTACTGAAAGAGGACTGAAAATCAGAATTATTTGATTCTTCATTCACCTTAACTGTCATGGAATTTTTGTCTTTCCTTTAGCTTTACTGAAATATCACTTATATAAAATAAAATGTTGCCACTTTAAGTCTACAGTTGGGTGAATTTTGAAAAATAGGTCTATTTACTTCACTACCACCCCATATCAAGATGGAGAACATTTCTGTCAGTTCAAAAAAGTTGCCCAGGACCCCTTGAAAACACTCTTGTAACCCATAGTCTATGGCATCAATGATCTGATTCATAAAGTTTTGATTCATTTTGGTTCTTCTGAAACTTCATATAAATGGAATCACGTACTTTTCTGGTGTCTGGTTTCTTTTGTTGAAGATTATATTTTTGAGATTCATCCATGCTGTAATGTGTATCAGTAGTTAATGCCTTTTTGTTGCTAAATAATATTCCATTGTGTGATTAAACAACATTTTATTTATTCTTTACTAATGGACATTTGGGTTGTTTCCAGTTTGAGGCTATGATAAATCTTCACTTGAAGGTTTTGTGTGGACCTAGGTTTTAAGTCAATATGTTAATACATAGGAGCAGGATTTCTGGATTTTATGGTAGGACTACATTTAGTTTTGCAAGAAACTGCCAAACTGTCTTCCAACTCTACTGTACCATTTTGAAGTTTCACCAGCAGTGAATGAGAGTTTCTGTTGCTCTACATCCCTGCCAGCACTTGGTATTGACAGTTTTAAAAAATAACTCAGCCATTCTAGTAGGAATATAGTGGTATTACATTGTTTTAATTTGCAAACAACATTAATTTCTGAATGACAAAATATGTTGCTAATGTTTTCTCATGATTACTAACAGTCTGTATATTTTTGTTTTAATGTTTTCTAGTGTAACATGTAATTCCTCTAATAGTTTTTATGTTTTATTAATTACAGTTTTGAGTTATTTTCTTTGACATGTATCAGAATTTTCTGAAGATATTATTTAAAATGTAAATTCCCATCTGGAGATTTGGATTCAGTCAGTGAGTGAGGGCATAACATATGGAATTTGGATAAGTTTGGAATTTGGATAAGTTTCCATGAGGTTATGGTGTCAGCTTTGCCTTATATCACATGCTCTTGACTCTGTAGTAATCATCATTAAGTGAAGATTTAATTACTTCTATTTCGATTTTCTTTTTCATCCTATCCATCTTGAGATCGCAAGATGACTGAAAAGTTACGTTATTTCATTATTGTCTTAGTCCATTTTGTGGTGTTGTGACAGAATATCTAAGACTGGGCAATTTATTACGAATAGACTTTCATTGGCTCACAGTTCTGGGGGCTGGGAATTCTAACGTCAAGATGCTGGCATCTGGCAAGGCCCTTTTTGCTGCCTTTTCCCACGGTGGAAGTCAAAAGCGTAAGCTAGAGCAAGAGGAAGCTCAGCTTGGCTTTTTAATAAGGGCAGCACAGGGTCCCATGTGGCCTAATTACTTTTGAAAGGTCCCCTTCTTAATCCTGTTACAATGGCAATTAAATTTCAACATGAGTTTTGGAAAGGACAAATATTTAACTATAGCAGTTACTGTTTTCTATTGGGGAACCAAATCATTAAATTAGTCTGAAGTCTAATAAATAGCGGGACATTTTCTGGAGGCAGAACGCCCCCAAAGATGTCCATGGACTTACCCCTGCACCCTGGGGGAAAGCTGATTTCATGGCCACACAATCTTCCCCTCAAACTTCAGGAGCATGAAAAGACCAGAGTGTTCAGTCTTACAAAAAGCTCTTTGAAAAGATAAGAGGGTGACTCACAGATCTCTTCAATCAAACCAGAGGGCCTGGAGAAACTTAAAGATGTTGCTCTTCAACTACCTCAGGAGAAGCCAAGAATAGAGGTATTATCTCAAAATGATTCATGAACATGGACTTCTTTCTAATGAAGGGGATCTCTGTGAATTTCATGCAAAGCTTAAAAGGTTCTTGAGAGGTTTTTTGATCAGCAGAAACATTTCCAGAATGTACTGAAAGGGACAGAGAAAATATGAAATGGAAGAAAACTGGTGTATTCCAAAGTTCTGCTATAGGGAAGCACGTTGACAAAACCACTTAGCCGATGATATGGGGACTTTGGAGCTCAGGAGATTTAGATGAGATTTTGGACATCAAATTTATGCTGTAAGGGGGTGAGACCTTTGGGGACCTTAGGTATTTAATACCTTGGAAAGACATGAGTCTTTGTGTCCAGAGGGTGGATTCAGTTTGACAGAATGACCTTCTGAAGATTATCACACTCTAATCTCAAGGCCATGTGCATACATTGTGCTTCATGGCAAAAAGGACTTTGCAGATGTAATAAAGGCTGTAAAATAGGGAGAGTATCCTGCTTTCTCCAGGTGGTTGTAACCTAATCACATAAGCTTTGGAGTCAGAGAGATGCCAGAGAGGGGAAGTTGGGGGGACTTGACGTGTCAGAGGGCTTCATCCTACCACTGCTAGAGAGAGCCACATCCTCTAGGAGTAAACGTGGACCCCTGGCTGACAGCCAGAAAGGAACTAGGAACCTTGGTCCTACAGCTGCAAGAAACTGAATTTGGCCAACAGCACAACTGAGTTTGGAATCTGATTCTTATTCAAAGTCTCAACATGGGGAGACCTTTAGGCAAAGAGTCAGCTAAACCTGCCCAGACTTCTGACCCACAGAAGCCAGGAGATAAGAAATTTGCACTATTTGAAGTTGCCAGATTTGTAGCTCATTTGAAACAGCAGCAAAAACGAATACCCACAGGATGAAGTGGATGCTGTTATGGAAGGTGGATCAAGGACAAGAGAGCAAGCCTAACGCCAACAGGGGACACACACCGGGGGTGGATGCTCACGTGCAGAAACAATGAGGCACAGGATCGTTGAGGGAAAGATGGGCTACAGAGGAAGAAGTAGAGGACAAAGAGGAGAGAAGTTGATGATTAATATTTGATGTAAACAATTATTAAGAGAATTCCTGTATTATGTTCAGAAGGTGATGAATGAGTGCCTGTACCTTTTGATCAGAGGGAGAGAATCTTGGGATGATCTTTATTAAATAATGACCTGTATCCTGTGTAAACATGAGCTTCATGCTCATGTGTGACAATGAGATTCTTATTTGTTGAACTGGAAAGGAAAGGAGGTCAGTATATCAACAGGGACATGATATTTCTCATCCAAGCCTGAAGACCTTAATAATTCATATAGATAATACAGATAATTTCACAGGTTGGGTTAAGCATTCTTTAGTAATAAGGGCAATTTTTATGTCCATTGATTCTGGTCATTGTAGGATGGGAATAGGGTCTGGGAAACCTGGTGTCTCAAAGAATCTGAAGTGGACTTAATTTTGAATCTTTCTCATTTTCCTATTCCATTCCTCTAGTGTTGTTTGGGTTGCAGTGAGGTTTTATAGCAGTAACTTATCAAAAATATTACATTAATCCTCAATCATCTTGTCCTTCCTAGTGACTTATTCTGTAAACTCTTAAATCAGCTGAAAATGTGACTCTTGACATCCTTCTACTCCAATTCCCCCAAATAATAAAAAAGTGTGAGAACTACCATTATAAATCCAGCCAGTTGTGGTAGGATCTGTGATTAACTGCCTGGTACCAGGTAGATCTCCTGGGATTGCCATTGTATGCAAGCTGAAGTGATTTCTCACAGCTTCTGAACATTTATCCGCATAGATAGTCACGTTGATTCATCAATCTTGAGAAGGTTAAAGGGGATATTACTCAAAATTTGGCATGGAGGGCAAAATTTCAATAGTCAGTTATGCCACTGCATTTCAAGGCTTTTAAAGTGAGAGGTGATAGTTATGATACCAAATCTTCTCTCCGCAGCCTCTCCTCCCCAACCTTTCAAAAAATTACTATCATTATGCAATCCAGTTCATCTGCTGGCCCATCTTTTCCATTTCCCAATTTCTACAAATGAGTCTATAATTGGTCCACGTAAATACAAACCCTGGTGGTTGTTGTCATTTAGTGGTTCTCCGAGAATTAAATCCCTGTTTGAAATGGAAATAACATGTCTTCATCTGCTTATATGCCTTTTGGTTATTTTTGACCACATTAACATCACTGAAATGTCTGCACATAATCGATTGCAGATGTTCTTCTCATGCCAGGAATAAATTACAATGGCTATTAGGGCAACAGTCATTTTGCTGCGCTCTTTTTAGAAGAGAGGTTCTTGATTGGGGAGTAGCAGCACCTTACGGACTCAGAGTTATTTTTTGACCTCTAGAGAGGCTGCAGTTAGAGGAACCCATGCCATGCCCCGTGGTTTAAATGGACAGTGGCTTTATTGATGTATATTATGTATATCCTCCAGGTTGAGTACATGCCTATAAACTGTGTTTTGAGGTTTACTTAGAATTTCTCTCATGTTAAATCTTCACTGCTCTCTCTGGTTTCTGAAACGCCACTGTGAGCACTCTCTTTTGCTTGGGGGTTTTTCCCTGGTTAGAATGCAAACACTCATGGCTGCGTTAAGGCATGTAGCTTTACTCACTGCCTAGTCTTACTATGCATTACATTAAGGAGGATGAATTCATCAGATCATCTCCTAAAACAAGTTTTGACAGTGAAGAGGGTTGCAAAGCAGAGGTTGTTGGCTGGTAGAGCAGAGGCACCTCTGTCCTGAAAAGTCATGCCAAGGATGGGGAGTTGAAGGCAGTCCTCATGGATTTGATTATTTTTCTTGGGGTTAACTCTGCCCTGAAAATAAATGTTTTGCTTTTTTCTGAAGTTTACACTTTGCTTTATACAGCTTAATTTATAGGCTGTTATAAATGAATGAGTGAGTGAATGAATGACTGTCTTCACAGGCACCAACTACAGATGTTAAGGATTACCCTGATGGCATTTTTTATCGTTTTTCTTGGAATGCAAGAAGAAGGCCTCTCTCTTAATGAACCCCTCTCTAATATAATAGGTCAAGAGAGATGGTTGGGGCCTTGTAAGATACGTTTCCAAAGCTCAAGCTTGGGCTAAACCATCTTCTTTTTTCTCTTTTATGGTTTGTTTTTATTTATTTGTATCTATTGTAGTAATTGCACAGCAGAATAGCTGGCTTTTGTCCTTAACCTGATCTCCGTTTTTGGCTTCTCCTGCTTACTGCTGATCTTTGTCTTCTACAACACTGGGTGTGTGAGCTATGACAGGCTTTAGTGCTGTATCCAGAACAGGACATCTAGCTTTATTTCCAGACTACAATTTATAACTTGAGCTAATTGATGCTTAGATTTTCTCAATTGGAATAGACAGGTGAGGCTTTGCACGTCTACTTATCTGAACCAGAAAGAACCAATCACATGTGATTAGAATTTTTCAACTAGCTTTTTACTTTTAGAAATCAGAGATTCCCTTCCACCACATGTACTCTCTTAAATTATATCCAGAGAATTGCTTTATATTGGTAATGATTTAGAACTTGGAAAGATTTCAATAAATATTTAGAACCATAAAGTTCTAAAAACTGTGGAAACTATAACATTGATATTTATAGTTTTTAGAACTATAGAATATAGACATTGCTATGAAAGATTATCAGGCCTCTAAGAGACATCACAGATATAAATTATCTTCTAAATCATTAACTTTTAAAAAAGCTTACTAACACAAAAATAGTATTGGGTATTTTCCTTGTAAATTGATACATATAGAAAGTTTGCCAGACTAACAACTACCATGTCCTGGGTACTACATATTTTTATCTCTCTCTTTCCTATTTTGCCTTGGACCATAAAAAGGAATTTTTGTGCTGCTTTGGGAAGCACTGAGGAGACCGCCAATGCTTCTTTTCTCCCTCCCCTCCCTGTTTTTTCCTCATCAGACAACTAGTGACTGATTTAGTTGTTGGTGCACCGTGGCTGTGGAGGCCAAAGCAGCGCCATCTTGGGTGCTAGTCTATCATGTTGTCTTTTGATTAGCCCCAGTTCCAGGGATTCCTTTACCATTTCCGATTTATTGTTCCACGTGTAATAAAAGGTAGTTACTGTAAATCCTGCCCATAGGTCAAAACAACCTTGATGCTACCATAAATCCTGCCTTGGAGCCATTGACTCTCACATCTCTTCTGAGTCACTACACCCTTTCTGTGGTATGTACACCCTGGGTCAGGGGGGATAATAGTGCAGGGATCCAACATCTTGTTTTGCTGCCATCTGAGACATAAACGTGGCTGCTGTTTGTAAGCTCCTATTAAATGTTTCTTTCTGAGACATTGAAGTTTGTAGCCTCTTTCTTTGGCCTCCTTGGACTTTGGGGGTAGGTTGCTGTAGACCTGCCCACCACAGAACAGTGCCCCTCTCTTTCCTTTGGAGCCTACCTGCATGATGAAGTTGTTCTTGTTTCCTTTCCATATGCCCCACAGGGCTGACCCTACACCCATAGGCACTCCCCACGTGCCTTCTATGCCTGAGATGGTGAGTTCACCTCCAGTGTAGTGGCCAACATCCGTTTTGGCATCTGAGCCGAGATTTATTCTCCAATCCAGCATCGCCTAAAATAAAGCAGACCTTTTCTTCCCCAATTTCTGCATCAATTCCTTGTTTCCCAACTTGAGAGAAGGTCATCACAGTTCAAACTCTAACAAGTACATTGAGACTATTTGAAGAGTTCCTGCAGAAAGAAGAGTTGGCTGAACTTGCCCCAATGATGGAACATTGCTGACAACCCAAAGGCAATGTGGGGTGTTGAGACGCAGCCTAGGCAAAGGGCCAAGTCTTCAGGGGCAGACATGCATTGATCGTGCTGGTACAGATTAATGGTTAAAATGAGAATGCCAGTTTCCTTTCTTTCGAAGGTAACTATTCCCGTGAAGATGACTGGAAGTCTTTTTTGGTTGGTTTACACATTCTCTCACTTTAGACAGAGCCTCTTAAGAGGCCACACTGGAATTCAGAGGCTGCTTGGTGAAAACAGAGTGAGGGTAAGAAGATTTGATTCAATTGTTCCAAAGGCATGAGTTGTCAAGCTGATGTCCCCATCTCTGCCCTGAGATCCCTGCGGGTAAACTTCTCAGTTGAGTTAGTAATTCAGCACCAGCACGGAGGCACCCTGACTGTCTTATCGTTCTGACTCTCTTTTTTGCTATCACTCTACAGTGATAATTCATCTCAGATGGCCAAACCGTTGTGGCATACATGTTATTTTCCCAATCAGCATAGTCCAGACTTGGCCAGGGGACTTTGTGCCCTTTTCCAGCCACTGTGTAGGTCTGCTATGATCCAGTCATCAGAGGGTAAAGCTGATTATGCAAGGACTCACCTCCACACCCTCACACCAGGACGCCCTTTTCACTTCTGTGCGCGTCGCTCCTGCTATCCTTTAATTCTCAGCAGACGTCTCTTGCAGCTCTTTGAAGGAGTACTGCCACATGAATAGAGTTCTGGCAGATACGGAGAATTTAATTACACCTGCCTCAACCAAGGATTGATGTGCATGGAGGTATCTCTATGCCAGCTTCCCTGCCCTGAGGGAGATGAGTCGCAGGCATGAGGGTCTCTGTCTTCAGGGCTTCTTTGCTACCGAGTCAAGGTCACCCTTCAAGGGAATTTCTTGCCATTGCCTCACTGCTAGGCCTACCTTTCTTCCTGGTCTAGTTTTTCCTTCTCTACTCTCAATTGATTTTTCTTGGGCACATGTTCTAGTAAATTACTTTTACATAAATCAAAAATCAAGTTCTGATTTTGGGGAGACCAACCTAAGCCAGGCAGAAACCATGTTTCTTTCTTTCCTTTCTTTTCTTTTTTTTTTTTTTTGAGATGGAGTCTTGCTCTGCCGCCCAGGCTGGAGAGCAACAGTGTGATCTCGGCTCACTGCAAACTTTGCTTCCTGGGTTCAAGTGATCCCCCTGCCTCAGCCTCCCAAGTAGCTGAGACTAAATATATAAAAATTAGCTAGATGCGGCATGCACCACATCTGGCTAATTTTTATGTTTTTAGTAGAGATGGAGTTTCACCATGTTGACAAGGCTGGTCTTGAACTCCTGGCCTCAAGCGATCCACCCATCTTGGCCTACCAAAGTGCTGGGATTACAGGTGTTAGCCTCTGTGCCCAGCCCCATGTTTCTTTATAATAAGATTTTTCATGTTTGCAGTGGAGAGATCCTTTGAGTTTCTCTCATGTCCCTAAATGTCATCTGCAAGCTATTAGGATTAGTAACCCAAAATCTAAAACATTCATCTGATTAACCTGGTGTCTTTGTGTGGTTAACTAGAGTTTGAAAAGGCATTAAAGCTTAACATGTAATGTCGAAGCAACGCAGATGTGAGAAAAGAAGAACTGGGCAACATGAAGAAGCAGGAAGACCTCAGAGCTAGGAGGGGATTCTCATTTCTGCCCTGCCAGGTCCTCCTAGTGAGACCCTGGCAGGTGGGTTAATCTCTGAGTGGTCATTCATTCAAATAAAAATGACAGGATTGGATTGAAAAATTTCTAAGCTCTCATTTAAAGCAAGACTTTAGAACCAATGTTTGAACATCAGGAGCAAATTTTATAGCCATGCAGGGAACCCAACCCAGTACAGCTGGTTGGCCCTGATGGAAGGGGCTCAGGAGAGTCAGAATTCTTCAGAGAAACAGAACCAATAGAATGGGTGTGTTCATACAAACACACAGAGATTTATTTTAAGAAATTGACTTACATGAATATGGGGGCTGGCAAAGTCCAAAATCCAGCCAACTAGAAGGCAGGAGACTTAGGGAGAGATAGTGTTGCAGCTCTAGTCTGAAGACTGTCTGCTGGCAGAATTCCTTCTTCCTCAGAGGACCTCTGTCTTTCTCTCTTAAGACTTTCAACTGATTGGATGAAGGTAATCTGAAATTACCTTCATCAAATTCTACTGAATTAAATGTTCATTTTATTAAAAAAAAATACATTCGCAACACTATCCAGAGTGGTGATTGGCCAAGTATCTGAGACCATGACCTAGCCAAGCTGACAAATCAAATTGCCATCATCATGTTACCGGTATGTTGGGGAATCAAAATCTGTGTGTCTCTGTGTAGTTGACAGGCAGTATCTGGGCTAGTCCATTTGGGCCTGGGGTGAGAACTGGGGTCCAGGGGAGGCATCTGAGATGTGTAGATGTGCTGTGCTCAGCTTGGGCTGAGAGGCCTGTGCCATTGAATGCTATGGCAGGCTGGGCAATTGGGCTGGCATTCTTCAACATCAACCCTGACATTCTATGGTTGTAGAAATCATTAGAGATTTACATATTAAAACTAAATATACAAAAGAAATACTATCAATATCAAGATAAAGTCGTTTTAACAATTGTACTTAGCAATGCTAAAGTTTTTATAATTTGATGTTTGTTTCATTCACTTGCCATTAATTACATTAGAATTAAAAAATAGTTTTATACTTCACTAGAGAAGATTATTACACAAGAGAAAACTGCTTTGAGAATGGGTTATGGGTAAGGTATTGGTGTGGTTATTTAGTAGACACAGTTTAATACCTTCTAGGTCAGTAATACAATGCTTAGGTCAAAATGTCGCATGATAAATAAGCAGCTGCAGGTATGCCGGGCCAGAACACATTGTGAATCATTAGTTTTATTATGACATCTCCGTTTCCATCTGGGCTTCATTTTTTTTGCTACCACATCAATTTTCCATTTTCCCCTCCTCCTCCTTTCCTCTTTCCTCCTCTTAACCCATGCGTCTAGTTGCTTCATTCCATCTCTCGTCTCTTCAAATTCTTTTCTTTCATCTCAGGTTTCTTTAATCCCACATTTCGCATCTTCCACTATTTTTGAAAATTGGTATGATACGGTTTGGATCTGTGTTCCCACTCCAATCTCGTGTCAAAGTGTAATTCCCGATGCTGGGTGTGGGGCCTGCTGGAGGGTAATTGGATCAGGGGCAGTTTCTAATGGTTTAACACCATCCCCTGGTGCTGTTCTTGTGGTAGTGTTCCCCTGAGACGTGAGTATTTAAAAGTGTGCAGCACCTCCCCTCTCTCTTCCTCCTACTTTGGCTATGTAGACATGCCTGTGTCTCCTTCCCCTTCAGCCATGATTTTGTTTCCTGAGGCATCCCCAGCCATGCTTCCTGTCCAGCCTGGAGAACCATGAGCCAATTAAACCTCTTTTCCTTGTAAATGACCCAGTCTCAAGCATTTCTTTATAGTAGTGTGAGAATGAACTAATACCTGATCTTTGTGCCATCCGTACCAGGATCTCCTAGGAAGCAGGTTAAAAATGTAGATTTCTATATTGTAATACCCCACAGTTAATAAATTCTCTTCTCTTTTCCTTTTTTCTTTTGAAGTCTCCATATTTACCTGCTTGTCCCATTTCCTCCAAATAATGGAGATATTTTGTTTGAAGGTGACAATGGCCTAATGTTTTCTTTTAGAAGGCTCGTAGTCCCAAGAATTGACGAATGGCGTTAAGTCTTTGGAAGGAGATTATGAGTTTAGGCTCCTCTGCCCCTGCCCATGGCTGACCTGGTCCTGCCAGCACTGTCCCTGCCTAGAAGAGAATGGCAGCACTCCTGATTCCTCATTCGGTTACTCTAGTCATAGTTAAAAGTAGAGGGGGGACAAAATAGAAACTGTATATTGAGGGAAGAGCCTTGGTAGATGTTTTTAGAATACAGATTAAAATACACATTTGGATTTCTCATTTTGAAATATATTTGATTATGTTATGCCTCCCTGACATAGGTATCATTCCTTTATCTCATAACATATATTTTTCATGTCTTAAATGGATAGACACATTGAAAAGATGATAATAACAAGATCACATATATAGTACACTGTTTATTACCTTTACATCATTTCATTTAAAGCCTTTATTTTGCTTGATTACTGAGGGCAATCTCAAGAATAATTGCATGACTACTGTAGTATTTTAATTTATATTAAAACAAGTAAACAAAGCAAATGATTCTCAATTAACATATTTTCCATGTTTGGAGTCACCTAGATTTCTGGCTGAAAGGAGAGAGCTTAGTAAACTTTATGTTTTTTTTGTGTGTGTGTGTGAAAAGCTGAAATATGAATTACTTTGTTATGATTCCTGCAGCAAAGCTTGAAAAGCTATATTGAACTTGCTGCAGTGAATCCATCTCTCTATTTCTCTCTCAACATCACTTTTTTTTTTAGTGCTTTTTTCCTGGCCATAGTGTGGCATTGCTGTTACATGAATTAGAGGTGCATGGGAGATTTAGGATTTAAAAATAATTCCTTCTAAAAAATGTATATTGTGATCTAAAGTACAAATCTGATTATATCCTAGACTTTCAAATAAAATGCATGATTAAAAGCTATTTGTCAAGAGTCTGAAATCCCCACAGAGGAACACAAGTCTAAACTGTGAACTTTAGATATTGTCACTCATTTGGTTACAGTGTTACTCTACACCTGTGATGGGAGCTCTGGCCTTCACTCAGCAGAAGTCATACTTTTCGCATATCACAGATAAAAAGAATCAGGGCTGCTATATGATGGGAGTGGAGAATGGAATTATTGTTGAAGAAAATTGCCCTTTTAAAACAGACAAATTCCAGCAAAGCAAGGCCCAAATTATTCACACAGGTTTAAAGGTCAGTCAGAAATTTTCTGGATATTCTTTATGGAAACATCCACTAGATAAATATTATATATTTTTTTATTTTGATGGCAACAAGCTGGCCTAAGGTGTTACTTAAGGAATTTTTCCTTTAGCACCAATTAATAAAACGACTTATAGCCCTGAACCTTTGAGTATTTAGAGGTAATCGATATTTACACCACGAAGGCCATGTATTTTCTGCTTTAGGAGAAGAAAAAGGTACTAGGATATAATTAATAACAAATTTTACACTGGCTTAAAAGTACAAAACTAAATAAAAATTATGTTGCCTTAAGGTTTCAATATAGCACAGTATAGATATTTTTCATCTTTCCTTTTCTCAAAAATCATTCCAAAATACAAGGAGAAGAAGAAACAGAGGGCTGGGTGCAGTGGCTCACGCCTGTAATCCCAGCACTTTTGAAGGCTGAGGCAGGTGGACTACTTGAGCCCACGAGTTTGAGACCAGCCTGGCCAACATAGTGAAACCCCATCTCTACTAAAAAAAAAAATACAAAAAATAAAAAACCAAAAAAAAAAAAAACCAAAAAACCAAAAATGGGTATGGTGCTGCACGCCTGTAATTTCATTTACTCGGGAGGCTGAAGCACAAGAATCGCTTGAAACCAGGAGGCAGAGGCTGCAGTGAGCCAAGATTGTGCCACGGCACTCTGGGTAATAAGAATGAGACTCTGAAAAGGAGGGAAGGAGGGAAGGAGGGAAGGAAGGAGAAAACACAAAATCTACCATAAGTGACAGTTAAAAGGAACTGTACATGTCAGGTGGCAGTGTGGGTGGGTGTTATGATAACAAGCTGGTTGTCATCCCAGCCTTGGAAAGAGACACGTGACAAGCAGGGTCATGGAGGGTGTGGTGATCCTGCCAGGCATCTCAGGCACAGCTGTGGGTTGGTGAGAAGAACTGAATGACAATGGGGGCATGAAGTACCATGGTCTGCATTTTCTTTCTTCACCCACTGCCAGAAAACGGTCAGATGATGCTTCCCTAGGTAAGAGGTAGGCACGTCTTCCTCTGGAGGGGATGAAACATCCCAGAGAAAAGACTTAGATATTGACGACTTGTCCCTAATAAAAGTTACTTCTGTGTGCCACATACCTGTCCACTGACCTGCAACTAACTCGGCCTGCCCCAGCAACTTCAAGTCAACATGTTGGTGCTTCATCTTTAAGTATGAAAAGAAAACAGGGATTATTAGATATGCAAGGGGTGATGGAAGAAAAAGTCTAAATCAAAAACCAAATCAACAAAAAATGAAACTCAGAGAACATGGTGAGATGAACAATTTTCAGAAAGATCATAATTAATGCCCTTGGAAAGATGAAAAAGATAATCCGTTCATGAAGAAAGAAGAGGTTGTTTTTTGAACATTCAAACAACAAAGAACAGTTCTTATAAATAAAAATATGGAAAAGTCTAAATGTAATAGTCAATAAAAGTGTTCAGGTTTTAGAATAAAAAGAAATAGAGACATTGGGGAGCAAAGGTAAGAGAACTGGAGACTCCATCCAGGTGGTCCAAATATCTAAGAGTAGGAGCTCCAGAAAGAGTAAACAGAAAATTATACAAAAAATTATCAAACAAGTAATATAATATTTCTTAGAATCAAAGACAGCTTATTTCCATAATGAAATAACTCAATAAATGTCCAGCACTAGGAGTAAAAGAGCCACCATAGGTCATATCACTATGTATTTCAGAATAATGATTAGAAAAAGTTCTGAAAAACTTCCAGAGGAGAGAGACAGGTCAAAAAGCCTGGAAATGAAAGACATCTGATTTCTTAAAAGTAACACTGGAATCTAGAAGATAAAGGAAGAACAGTTTTAAAATTTATATCTTCAACTTCAACTTCTAAACTTAAATAAATTGTCATTCAGGACTGAGGATGGAATATAGAAACATTGAGGTATAAAAAATGTCAAGAATTTACTTTTTGTGCATCTTTTCTCAGGAAGCTGCTGGAAGACCTATTTCAACCAAATGAAGGGTGGAAAATCTAAGAAAGAGATAGACATGTGCTCTAGGGAACAGAGAATATAACACAGAAGAGATAGAAATTGAATTGTTAATGAGAGCAAAGCAAATTTCAGGTCAACAGCCATGCAGCTGCCTAGAAAGCAGCCAGTCCAGATTGAAGTAAATGGGAAAGTGGAAAGCAAATGGAATTGATGAATTTTCTGACGCATTGGATCATGTGAAAGGATAGTGTCACAGGATGTCAAGACAGTAAATATTCAAAGAAAATTTAAGAATATTAAAATAAGGTACATATTAAATGTAGGCAAAAGAAAAGGTGGCATAAAAATGAATATAAATATTTTTACTGACAATACATCATGTGTGTATAACAATTTAAGTATTAATTTTGGGTTAATTCAAAATAAGATAAAAATTATATTGAAAGCATAAAAAGAAAAAAAGAGCATCCAGGTATACTAAAATCCACAGCTTATGAAATGTTGGGTTGATATTACATAAAATTATTGAAAAAAATGATTTTTGTATATGTGTGTCATTTGGGACTATCAGAGAAGGAGATAATAACTGAAAAGATTAAATGTGGTTTTCTCCGGGGAAAAAGAATGAAGAGGACACTCAGAAGACAAAGACTGTTGATTTTTTTTGTTGTTATAATCTTCTTAGGACTCTTTATTTAATGTTTACAACTACTTGCAAGTAATAATATAAATAAAACAATATTAATAAAAAATAAGTTATTAACTCAGTATTTTTTTTCTTTTGAGATGGAGTCTTGCTCTGTCACCCAGTTTGTAGTGCAGTGGTGTGATCTTGGCACACTGCAAACTTTGACTCCCGGGTTCAAGTGATTCTCCTGCTTCAGCCTCCTGAGTAGCAGGGATCACACGCACATACTACCATGCCTGGCTAATTTTTATATTTTTAGTAGAGACAAGTTTCACCATGTTGGTCAGGCTGGTCTCAAACTCCTGACCTTGTGATCTGCCCACCTCCACTTCCCAAAGTGCTAGGATTACAGGTGTGAGTCACTGTGCCCGGCCTCACCCCAGTATTTCTAACACCTAGCAGCTCAACATGAAGAAATGACTGCCTGATCAAATGCTGAGGTCCCATCTCTGTGTGAAATCTGAGGGCAGAATGAGTGACTTTGTTGTCACTGGCACACATCGAACAATAATGTTCAAGAAAAATACAAACAAATACACTCTAAGCAATGAATCCATGTCACCATTACACATCAGGAATGCTCTGTTGTAAAGTGCTCATCAGTTTGGGCTTAACCACCATGTGGGCCTAGAGGAGAAAGAAGTTTTGTTGTGATAGAAAAAGAGGGTCTGCAACTGAAGGAGATGTTTCTGAAGACTCTTTGTCCTGGGTAGGGTTGGTTTGTCAGGCAGGTGCAGAGGGAGCTGGGAATGCCTCAGGGACTTTAATGAAATGCAGAAATGGGCGGGTGGTGGGGAGGAATGTAAAGAACTTGGGAGAATAAGAAGACTCCTGCATTCAGACTTCAGATGATCACTCGAATGAACAAAAGAGTCTGTAGTTTAAGGCAAATTCTATTTTTAATTAAAGAATAATCTAGATAGATATTCTGTGGCACAGTTTTATTGCTCGTCAAATTGATTTTTTTCCTCTGCAAGACTATACTTCTCTTGTCAGCGTTGTTGAAGTTAGACCTTTCAGAAAAGGTTGGATTTTTATTACTTCAAATTAGAGTCTATAATTTCCCCCATGAAACATGTGCAGAATATATACGGATAAGTATCTTTTACTTTCCCCATCAAGCGTTCTATGTTTACTGGAAGGCAAAGATTCTAAACAGGAGGGGACCAGTAGACAGCCTATATTTATCTCCTCTACCTGGAGAGCCTGTAGCTCTTGTGATGTGGGTATCTACTGGATTCCAGACCCAAGAACAATAATGCCATCTGTTTATGTGCGGGTCACCAGCTAGCAGATGGTAAACTTAGGTAAGGTTGCTTTTCTATTTTGGGATTTACTGAGAACAGGAGAGTTCATATTCTTTCTCTGTGTGTGTGTCTCTTTCTCTCTAATATTTGAAAAGCACTTTTTATTTTTGACTAGTGTTGGTTCTAAAAAGCACTTCTTATAAGTGAGATAAGAAGAGTTGTGTGTCTGTACATCTTCTATTGGAGGGCAATAACAGTCTGTCCACAGATTTTTTGTTTTGGGGATAGGAAAAGCAGTAATATGCAGAAGTCTGCAGATGCCAATGGAAGGTCAGAGACAGAAAGCCAGGTGCTTGGGCAGCCTCTGGAACACACATGTCTGTGGTCATTTTCTGTGAGAAGAATGGCAAGGATAGTGTCCTGATGTCTCTGTTCTGCTCTAGGGAAGGGAGGGCTCCCTAGTGAAACTTGGCCCATCATACATAAATAGCATGTTTTCCCCAGACTTTTGACCCTGAAGTTCTCGGCTTCACCAGTTGGTGAACACAGATATTCAAAAATTGATTTCCTGAGACCTCACCTCCCCATGCTCAACTGTGAAGAGTCCCGTGTTTTATGTGCTGTAAGCATCCTTCGAGACTTGTGTCTGTGTTTAGAAGCACTCTGTCCCAAGCTGTAAGCTCGTTTTCTTTGAGGAATCACCCCCTTGTCAGCTACTGGTTAATCTCTCTTGGGAATCAGAAATGTCCTTTAGTATTATGATTACTTGTGGTACAGAAGGTTCTGATTTGAGCTCCAAAGTATTGAGCATCTCATAATGTAGCTCTTTCATGTAACACTAGGTATGGCTAGCTAAGCCCAAGTTTTAAACATCCCACAAAGTCACATTTGGAATAAATGACCCAGACTTGATGGTCTGGGTAGCTGCAGGTGCTTCTGCCACCAGCACTGCCATAAGAATTTGAACTCTGCAGGAACACAAGGCAGTGGGTGGTGCTTAGGCCAACCAACTGGTCTAGTACATGATCACCTCTTTGATCCAGCCAGCTCTTTCTGCCACTCTGGATGCTACCGCTACCCTTTTCCCTGTGTAATGTCTTCAATGATTCTCCCAAGCCACAGCAGTTTCATGATGGGAGAACAATCCTTTCTGTATTACATTTAATCATGGTGCGTCCTGCAGTGACATAGTCACCTCACTCCCCATGTGTAGCTATATTCTGCCAAATGAATGGGTTGAGAAAAGCCTGGTATCACTGAACCCAGGAATAACTCCGGATCTTATATGCCAAAGGCTTCTTGACTCATCGCAAAATTTTATGTTGAGGGACCCTGCTGTAGCTCTGCAATCTGGCTTTCATTGGCCCTAGCCTCTCATGTCTGGCAATCATGTCTCTTTGTATCTAAACACTAAGCCCTGGGGTAGACAGATTTTCAAAAACCTAAGTGTCCTGCTCAAAATCAGAAATATATACATGCAACTCAGCAATTCAACTCTGCTGCTAGAAATATCCAAATTGAATACACATGGATTGCAGAAAGTGGTATGATCCCTAACTACTCTCCTGGAAAAAGGAGGAGGGTAATTATGGCCTCATCTTGTCAGGAAACAGAAGTTCCAGAAGTAATTCTGGTGTCATTGTTAACAAAACACAGTTGTCCCCTTGCAATATCAACATTTGCATAACAACTTTTTCATAAAGCGGCAGAGGAAACACTCCTTCCAAAATTCAGACTGTAAAAATTTATCCAAAAGTCAGATGTCATCATTTCTGTTGCATGTTTTTTCCTAAATTCCTTCCTACTTAACTATCTTTTTGCCCCTCTATGTGAATTCCGCTGTATTCTGGTATTATCTTTGTGTTAAATCGAATCTGAGGCATCTCCGGGGTGGACATGCATTGATTAGTAATCAAGATGTTCATTTTCTTTCACATACATGAAAAGCCTTTCCATATTATTACTAACTTCAGGTAGAGTCAGGCTCAGGCAATGAAGGCTGATGCCTGAAGTACTCCCTCACTGGCTCCTCCAAATATATTGTAACTGATTTATGGGTTATCTTTGTGAATAAAACTGATTATCTCTGCTTGAAGATGTTATTGTTATACAATTTAAAAAATACGCCCAAAGAATAAGAGTCTTGCTCCATTAAGAAGTAACTCACAACCTTCTTTTTCTTCTCATTTTCTTCCTTTTTCTCCTTGCAGTATGTTTGCAGAGTTGCTAGCTTTAAAGATCTGCCTTGGCATGTTAGTGCATTTGTAATGAATATAATTTCTTGCTCTGGATATGGACTTTCTCAGGACATGAGGATTCCATTGACTGAAGGTTAATGCAAGAAATAGTACACCCTGTATTGAATGTTGTAAGATACAGTCTAGGGTGATAAAAATTGGCTTGCTTTATAGAATTTAAATGAATTTCAATCTTAGTGCCTCCTGAATGAAAATGAAGAAAATTATTTTTATGAAAGTTTAGGAACATGTTATGTATGTCATTGTGGACTAGTGACACAAGTCTATCTTCAGATTTTTAAGAATATGGTGTTGGGTCAATTTCTAAGGAATTGGGGAATCAGCTGTCTGAACATGATGCTGAGTTTATTAGAAGGCCATTTCTGAGGCTGCTAACACTCAGTAGATCTAAAGAAACATGGCGAAATGTAGTGGACCCAGGGTTACAACCTAGCTCTTAAAGGGAACTTCGTGACAGTTCTGAGGTGTCGGGAAAAGCAGAAATGCTGGAGAGCCCAGTTTGCCTCTTTGACTCATCTCTTACTGCTGGGTGATTTTAAGCAACTTACTTCACTTCTCGGAACTCAGTTTCTCCACCTGTAAGCTTCTCATCTTTTCACTCATTTGAGATATTTTTTTGAGGAACAGAATTTCTTGATTTTTATGCAGTAAAACATATATGTTTCCCTTTTATACTTAGTGATTTCTTTTTAGGTCTTGTTTAAGAAATCTTTTCCTGTGTAAAAGTCACAGTGAGGAAATCCTCACATATTGTCTTCTAAAAGCTTTAATGTCTTGCTTTTCATATAAGATCTATACTCAAACTGGAATTAATTTCTGGGTAAATTGTAAAAAAGATATTTTTTTCCATATGCATTTGTAAACATCACAGTATGTCTCTTTGCATATGGTGTGTTGCTTTAACAGAATACATGGGCTGGGTAATTTATAAAGAATAGACTTTTATTGCCTCACAGGTCTGGAGGCTGGAAAGTTCAAGATTGAGGAGCCGGTATTTGGAAAGGGCCTTCTTGCTGCATCATTCCATGGCAGAAGGGCAAAGAGAGGGTGAGAGCAGCAGGAGGGGGCTGGACTCCTTCTTTTATAAGGAACACATCTCGTTGATGATGAACCTACTTCCACAGTAACAGCATTAGTCTATGTGCTGGGGCAGAACCCTCATGCCCTGATCACCTCCCAGAGGTCCCACCTCTTAATACTGTTACAGTGATCATTAAATCTCAAAAAAGGGACACACATTCAAACCACAGCAGCAGCATACATTAGTTTAATGATGAACTTATTGCAAATCTATCATTTATCCTACTGTTCTGAAGTGAAACCTCAAACCTCTATCAAATGACCATGTAGGATTGGGGCTGAGGCAGAGCCCTGCTTCTCTTCAGTATCACCCACTGTTGACCAATCTTGATATCTGGGACAGCAAGGCCACCTTCTTGTTTTTCTGTTTCTTCAAAACAGTCTTGGATTTTTATTACCTTTTTTTTCCCAATGAATAAAATATTACCTGATCAAGTCATACACACACACACACACACACACACACACACACACACACACACACAGACATGTCCACAATGGTTTGGAATATTGACTGGAGCTGTATTGAATGTACAAATGAATTTGGATGATTTGATATCTTTACAATATTGAATATTCCCAGCCAAGGGTATGATATAATTGTATTTCCATAGATCTTCTTTAATATTTTGTAATGAAACTCCTTAGTTTTCTTGGGAGGGGAGTTTCTATCTTTTGTTATTACTAAATATTTGAAAATGCTGATACCATAGAACACATTTAAAGAGAAATATGCCCCATATACAAAAAAATAGAGGGTAGGTGAATTGCGTAAACTGTGATGAATTTTCAGCAGGTGGACACATTTGCATAATCCATGCCAGGACCCGGGGGACCCTTGTGCCTTCTCCTGATCTCTACTTTATTCTTTCTGCCACATGCAACCTCCCTAGCCTATTCCAGCACATTTCTGGGTTGTTAGTATACATCCAGGGGTTACTAGCCAAATTCCCACATAGATACAGTATGATTTATTGACCAGATCAAACTTCAGCACCAGGTATGCACTTTTCCTCAAAAACAAATTTGCGAAAAGTGATGTGGTGTATAAAAATAGTTTTGGGATCTGACTGCCAAGACTGGTGGGGGCCAGCAGAGCAGCAGCTGAGACTGGAAGTCGAACGAGTTGCTGTGTGGGAATATTTCTCACCTAGATGGCACACACTTTACATTTTTTAATATTTTGTAATGAAACTCCTTAGTTTTCTTGGGAGGAGAGTTTCTATCTTTTGTTATTACTGAATATTTGAAAATGCTGATACCATAGAACACATTTAAAGAGAAATATGCCCCATATACAAAAAAAATGGGGGTAGGTGAATTGCGTAAAATGTGCAGGGTCGGGTGTCTGCCAGGAGCAAGCAGGGAGACCTGGAGGCTCTAAATCCAGTGCACAGGATGTGGAGCCAGATAGGGGGCCAGGGGTAGGCGTGCGTTAACACACATGTGCCTCTCGATCATGCCACTGACAGCAGTTGCTCTGCTCCTCTTTGCAACGTTGAAAAAACGGCATCTCTTTCCTTGTATCTTCCAATATCTTTTTTTGAAAACGAAATCTGCTTTCATTTGCAGTTTAGTTCTTCTTCACTTCTAATCAGAAATAAAGATGTGGGTGATTTAAGAACCCATAATAGGCCAGGCGCAGTGGCTCTTGCCTGTAATCCCAGGACTTTGGGAGGCCGAGGTGGGTGGATCACCTGAGGTCAGGAGTTCAAGACCACTCTGGCCAACATGTTGAAACCTTATCTATACTAAAATTACAAAAAAAAACTAGCCAGGCATGGTGGTGTGTGCTTGTAATCCCAGCTACTTGGGAGGCTGAGGCAGGAGAATAGCTTGAACCTGGGAGGTGGAGGTTGTACAATCTGATTTATTAATCTATGAGAAAAGAACGTTTTGATGAAGTTCTATTCTACCCTTGTGGAATCTATCTGTTCTTTGTTGGTTTGCTTTATCTCACCACTTTTGTTTGAACTGAAATACTGGAGCATTGAGTTAGAGAAAATTCTTAAACTGTACTTTCTTTCTAATACTGTAAGTTATCTTAGACATTGGTCTCCAAAATAATGAAGTATCATCATGTGGCTGGGATCTCACCATACTCCGGGGAAACAAACTCGTTAGAGATGTGGTATAAACTATGTTAAATAACGTTAGAAATTCTAGAAGTTCCATCCAATCTCACTCGATATTGCAACTTATTTACCTTTATAGATTTGGGCAAATTAGTTTCTTAATTATCTCCTATAATTGCACATCAGACTAAGCAATGTCCCTTTACAAACTGCTTCCAGGAGAGGTTTCGGTTCAGAACGTGACATGGAGGTTCCAGGATGACCCTCAGCTCGTCCACATGCTTTTATGAATATTCATAGAGAGAGTAAAAATTCACCATCAGAGAGGGAATTTGAGGTCTGGAAAGACACAAGAGGGATCACAATAAAACCAACTGTACTGAATAATGAAAACCATTAAGCCAAACAGATTTATTTGGATTTGTAAAACTAAGCAAATAAAAGTAATGAACTCGATGTTTTTATTTTGTGGATTGTGTACTGTTCCATAACGATATTCTTCTAAGCTAATTTTTAAATATATTTGCAACAATAGTAGCCTCATTGGGTAACTGTATAGCTTCCACAGAGTACTCTAAAGTATATCTATTCACTTAGAAATAATATTTCCCATGGTACCATCATGTGTGCTGGGGGATTGACGCAGGATCTGCAGAATTAGGGAGACCTGTATGGGAATCCTTTGAAACGTGGCCTTGCAAGTGTTTTCCTTGACCACTCTGACTTTTCACGCCTGGTGCACCATTTCAGCAGAAGGATACCTATTTTTCCTGTAAGTGACTTGGACAAGCAGCATGAGTTTAACATTTTGGTAGGGCTTTTCTTTTCTAACCTTTTGAGTGCCTTTTGAATGTATGAGGAATAAAAGCTCTCACACTGAGAAGAGACATTAAAAATAACTCCCCAAACTCCCTTAATACGTGATCACCTTTAATAATACCAACAAGTGCACTCCAGGGAGGTTCACACAATTTGAACTCAAATTAAAGGCAGATGACTATCAAGTGAAGTCTGACTCTCAGAACATTACAGTTAATTAAAATGTCACATTTTCTGTGACAGTGATAGGATATTGGGACACCAGAGGGTCTCCATCATTAATGGGTTAACATTCTTAGCAAATAAATGTTGACCTAATTTTTAAAGATTAAACATAGCACAGCATTTTGTGGGCATAGTTCGGTCAGAGAATGCATTTTTTTTCAGAATAAAAAAATTAATTCCTGTGCACTTTCAGGATAATTGAAAAGTTTATATTGTGTAGAGATTAAGTGCAGATAAAGCAGTGTATTTTCCCTATATTGTTTGGAATACAGTTTGCTGTAAAAGATAATCCCACAATTTATAATCTAGACATCTTATTATTAGACTTTAGTAGGCTTTTATAAAATGAACTGGATATTTTTTAATTATCTTCTCTTTTTTAAAGCTCTTTAATGCTTCCCAATCCCTGCCCAAGAGTGACCTTTGTAGGGAAGTTGGCTGGCTGCCAGGAGGAGGACGTTTGAGTCAGAACACAGAAGCGGCGGCACCACACCGATAGCTGTGTGCCCCGCAGGATCACCCCGAAAGGAATCTTGTAGATGTGCTTCTCCCAGTTGCCTTTGGGGGTCCAATACAAAATGAATACCTTATATTTCAAGCAAATCGAAAGAAAATTGACAAAGGATAATTTTACTAAGAAGTATTTTTTGAAACGGGGATTTTGACTGATGTTAATATAAATAAATACACGGGTGGGGGGATCACACTGATTTATGCCTGTAATCCCAGCATTTTGGGAGGCCGAGGCGGGTGAATCACTTGAGGTTAGGAGTTCAAGACTAGCTGGTCAACATGGCAAAACCCTGTCTCTACTAAAAATACAAAAAATTAGCTGGGTGCAGTAGGTAGGTGCCTGTAATTCCAATTATTCTGGAGGATGAGGCAGAAGAATCACTTGAACCCGGGATACGGAGGTTGCAGTAAGCCGAGATCATGCCATTGTACTCCAGCCTGGGGGACAGAGTGAGTGAGACTCTGTCTCAAAAAAATAAAATAAAATAAATAAATACACACATAAATGCACACATACCTGTTCACAAGTTAAATTTGGAAGAGAACCCTCAGGTGAGAGACTTCGGTACGTCCCACTCTCACATATGTTTGGGGAGCAAAACCTATTAATAAAATGCATTCGTATTATGTTAATATGGGTTAAGAGATTACACATGTAAATAATTTCTGTTGGAGTCTTACTTTACAGGATAATCTGAAGTTCTGAATAAATTGTTTTCAGATCCCCACACTTCATTAGTATTCTTTATTAGCTCTAAAGGGTTTTACAAAGCGGAAGTGTGCATTTTTGAAAGAAACTATTAGTTCTTAACAAATAACATTCTTTTATTTTTGACATGCCAAATATAGCATTTTGTAAATGGGTTTACTAATCCTTTTAAATTTCAATACCTAGAGAAGCATTTAGATTCAGAATGTGAAGTGCCAATCATTCAGACAGAACACATATTCCTCTGGGGAATTGCCTCAAGAATAAAAGAAAAATTCTCTCATTAATTTATAAATTGTCCAGGGTGCAGCACGCAACAGGATCACACTAGGTCTGTCTGGAGCTGGGGTCCCAAGAGTCAAACTCATTTTTATTCCTAATGTAGGCAGGTACAGAGCCTTCACAGAGCTGAGCCCCAGAGGTCAGAGGAGGAAGGGTGTCTCAGTCCAAGAAGGCAGGCAGAGAACAGAGAAAATTCTTTAATTTGAGCGAGTTTTTCTTTCGTGCTACTTTCCTACTTGGTCTTAAATTTGTCTTCTCTTGAAAAATAGAATATTCATTGGTTTAAGCATTTCTCACTGCACTGGATAATAGAAACACAATGATGACAGAGGGAGACCTGAACCTCTGTCTTCACGGAGCTTATGTGGTTCAATGTGTGTGAGGAAATCTCAGGCAATTAGAAGGCAGCCCAAAAGCGCCCTCCCGGGGAAAGGACATTGTGCTTTTAGAGCATCGAGGAGGGGTCCCTAACCTAGTCTTGAATTTGTGTAGGAAGAGACTGGGACCAAGTTAAGCTTCCTAGAGGAAGCTATCAGCCTGAGAAATGAAGGTGGTAAAATTAAACTCAGCAAAGGCAAGTCTTCTAGTATTTGAAGACAACTAACATGTTTCATCCCCATTTTCTCCATCCTTCAGATGGGAGGGTTTCCAGAACTTTCATCAGCACAATCACCTGAGCAGATCTGCTTGTTGATATTGCTCTTAAAATAGGGAATTCAAATTAGAATGGAATAATCCAGATGCAATGGAAATAGCATTTGTCACAGTAAAGTTTTGCTACTTTTTTTGATATTTTTTTTAAATAATATTTCTTAGAGGATACTAAAATTATTGTGACTTTTTAATTCATTTTGAGCTTATGGTAAACTAAAACAAAACAGATTATTTTTTCCAGCTGAAATTAATGTTTGCTCAAATCCCTCCCATCATATATAAGAAGATTTCACATGTCCTTGTTAAATGTCATTTTACTGGTTTCAATCCATCATTTATGTCTACAAAGACTGTTTTGAATCTTGGTTGTGTCATTTGAGGCATTTGTCATCTATCCTAGCCTGTGTCAGCTGCAAATTTAATAAGCATTTATATTAAAAGGTCCTTAATAAAATTTCTGTATCGTCATCCTGTTAGCAACTTCTCTCTGGAGCTTCCTCGACAGGTTGATAGGAATAATTTTCCATACCTTTATTTATACAGCCAGGTATAAATCTACTTATGTATTTTCCAAACCACATTTCCTCATAAGATCCAATAATATTTTAAAGAACTTGGCCAAATGTCTTGTTGAAATCAATTTACATAATTTCTTTGATAGTCTCCATATTTTTCAATGCAGTAAACCATTTAAAAATGATTTTACTAAATAACTCACTCTGGTTTCTAGTACACACCTTTTAAACTTTATAATACTCACTCCTAAGTATTATCCAACATCCAACTTTGTTGGATGTCAGCACCCATCTTTCTGACCTGTAGTTTCTGAATTGTGCCGTTTCTCCTCGACTGGAACGGCCCATCTACCATCTCTAGTCTTCTGCTCTTCAGTCCACCAGGGTTTTTTGAGGATTACTGAAGTGGTGTGGTCCCTGGATGGCACTTCTCACGCTGGAATGCAACGGATATGTGACTCCTTCCTACTCCCATCTTCTTCCTGTCTTCCAGCAAAGTTTTCCCTATTGGTAAAACAAGGACTGAAAAACTCATTCCTGGGGTTGTGGCGAGAATCTCATGAGTTAACAAGATAAGGAACTGCATCAGTGTCTAGTACAGGGTAAAAACTCAACAGTGATCAGCCATTGATTCCTTGATAGCTGTGCCCAAAAAACTGGTGGGCATAGCTATAAAGGAATTTGAAAATTGTTGCTGTCTATTAATTAAATTTGCCTAAATTCCCTGAGACTTCCGTCTAGTCATGTTTCCTCCTTGAAAACAAATTTTTGTTTTGTGATAGAAAGGCTATACTCACCTCTACTCGCTACCTTTCAGAGGATCAATATAGCAATGGAAAATGTTTTGATACCCACAAATACGGTTCGGGCAGTAAGTACACTGTGACCTTGCAGTGGAAGAATCCAAACTCATGAATTCATTCATGTTTAAGCACATGACTGCTTCAAGAAAAATATCTAGAGGAACATCATTTCTGTTCACAGAAAATAGCCACAGTTAGGTTTAACTATTTTCTTTTTTTTTTTTCTAAAACCAACCTGGAAATTCACTAACCAGGTTAGACATATGAATGATGTGGCATTTTTAAGATAGTTATAAAATGGAAAACATGGATTTCGCTTGGAACTACTATAGTCATAGATTTTTCTGTATTTACTTTATTTATTACAGTTGAAGTAGCCAGTTGTTAAATTTTCAAATATACCCACTTAATAAACAAAAGTTTTATTTAAATCATCTATAATGTAAATAGTAACCATGTTTTAAAATACATTTTATTAAGCTAAGAGTATCTTTTGCCATTTTCTGTTTGGTAGTTTCCGCCAGAGTTGGTCCATTTAATAAAATTCTTTGGCACTCTGTTCCAGTAGAGAAGATTGCATATGTAGAGAAGATCTCAATGCAAAAATGGCTTGGGGTGAGGTTTAGTTCAAAAGTAAGGCTGTATTTAAAATGCAAGAATACGCCGGCCATTCACGGGTATAATAAATACAAATGCAGGATGGTGGGATGGGATGTGAAGCTTGATATTTCACAGAAGTACTCTTTCTACTTCATTACTACTGTCTTGGTCTGGCTTAACCAGATTATTATTGGGAGAATTAAATGCAATGTGTATAAAAGCCAGGATTATTGGGAGAATTAAATGCAATAGCATGAAAGCCAGGCAGGTAGTTTGTGGCTCAATCTATTACAGTCATTACCACTTACTACTTTTAAGACCTCTCTCTAGCTAGTTCTGCAAGAAAGAGAGACACAGCTAAACAGACTAGGTAACCAAAAAGCATAAGAAAGGGAAACAGACTCTCCTAATAAATTAGTGCCTAGGACATTATGAACAAGATATTTGAAAATGAATGAAATCCCTTGTGATTCCTGCCTCTTTAGGCCAGGAATTGGGTCCAGGAGTTGGAGCTGAAAATTGGAGGGTGTCTGTCCAGGATTTGAGACAAATGAAGCCAGCATTGCCGCCAGAGCTTTGGCCTGGGCACTCTGTCCTGGTGCTGTTTGTGGGCACTGCATTACCAGGCTTTGATTTGTCTTGGGTGAGCTTTGCTGGGTCCTCCTGTGGCTCCATAAACCAGGCCTGTGGCCAGCACTTCAAGCATGTTTCATTCCATTGCTGTCTTGCTTGTCTGCCATGCTGTAGCTGGGACTGACACAGGGATGCTCGGTCTTGAGGTGGCTCTAGGGCTGCTCTGTGCCACTGTCTAGCAGGGCCGGTTAGTGGCATTCATGTTGCTTTGTGTTTCCTGGCTGTTTTCCAACTGCCAACTGTTGCCAGCTGTGTAAACCACTGGTGGGCACAGAATTCTTCCTGCTAGACAGCTATTATTTTTTGCTTGGTCATCAACAGTCTTGAATTGAAGCTACTTGAAAAAGAGGAAGCAGGTTGGGAAGATACAAGTGTTTGTGTATGTGTTTTGTCCAGCTTAAAAACAGACAGGTAGGCAGACAGAAGAAAGAACATAGCTCTAGCCCTCCCACTTTCATTTGCCCTTTAGAAGAATTTCTGGTGTAGTAAAGCCAAGTAAAATCTCCAAACAGAAAGCTAATGATAACCACAAGACAGTAATCCAAAGAAACTTTGTAAATAGGGCATGCAGCTGACATTTTTAATTTTACCCCTTTCTTACCTTGCAAACTGATCACTGCCTTCATTTGGGAAATCACCTTTCTCTACAATTTAGGAAATATGTAAATAATATGTAAAAGAAAAAAAGGGAAAAAAATGGTAATACCTTGATATCCCAGATAAATAAGTTAAAAAAAAGAGAGAGACTTTAAATCTGCCTTGAAAGGATAGAATGACATTCAGTATTATGATAGGCAAAATAATGCAACCCCCCACCCCAACTATGATGTCCATATCCTCATCCCTAGAGTCTGTGAATATGTGTTACTTTACATGGAAAAAGAAATTAAAGTTGCAGAAAACTTTAATTGGGATCGTCAGTGTAATAATCCTGGATTATTGGAGTGGTCCCAATGTGATCACAGGAGTCCTTAAACATGGGAGAGAGGGTAAGAATGTTGGAGTGACGTGACAAGAGAAAGACCCTCCCTACCCCCACCTTTCTGGGCTCTGAGGATGCAGGAATGCAGGTGGCTTCCAGGAGCTCAAAAAGGCAAGGAAGCAGATTCTTTCCTGAAGCTTCCAGAAAGGAATGCAGCCCCAAAGACCTTTGATTTTAGCCCAGCAAGACCTGATTTATACTTAGAACAGTTAGATTATCAATGTGTGTTGCATTAAGCCCCTGAGTTTGCGGTAACTTTTACAGCAACCACCTCCTGACGTGCCCACTGTCTTGCACGTGTGTTCTCAGCACCGGGTTTTGTCATCTTCCTCAAATGCACCACATGGCACCCACTAAAAAGCTGCTGGGCATGCTGTCCCTCTACCTGCAGCATGCCTGCTCCTGTCTGTACATCGCTGGCTTCTCCTTCCTTCCGGCCTCTGTTGAAATGTCACCTTCTCAGAGAGACTCTCCTTGACCACCCAATCTAGAACATGCTCTTTCTCCAACCCATGACTCTTGCTTCCTGTCCCCTGTTTTTTCCTAAATAGCTTGTATGAAAGAAAAATAAAACCTCAGGACCCCGAACTCACTATGCCTCAAACTCACTAAGGGAAAAATTAAGCTTGGAAACCGAGTCACACAAAACTGCCTCCCACTTTTTTCCTAAATACACAGCTGTGAAGACAGAGGGCCACAGATATTCCCAGGGCCCTCCCTCCCAATTTGCTCAAAAGAAAATTCCTTGTGGACCTCCAAGATCTCTACCCTAAAGCAGAGCTCTGTTGACTTTCAGCTGACAATATCAATTAACAGCGTGTCTTCACAGGCATGGGTCAGAGACAGGACTAGGAGCTGTCCTCTGCTCATCTGAGACGAATGCCTACTAGACTGCCTCCTCTCCCTGAGGTCTTCTTCATTTTATGTAGAAATGCAACTTCCCTGAGTGGAAGATGAATGCCTCTACCCCCACTTTCACATGTAAAATGTAGATTTAGGGAATGCTGATCAAAATTCAAAAGAATGTGACTGCATCTCCCTTCTATCTACCCTGCCTGGTTTTTTCTTTTCTCTCCTGCCCACTTTTTCTCTTTTACATTGAAGCCTCAAATTACTCTTTGGAAAAAAGTAAAACAGGGGTTATTAAATAATTTTTAGGCAGATAGTAAGGGTAAAGGTTCTCAGTGGAAATTTCCCCCTAAAAAAAACAACCCCTGAACCATCTCTTTTCTAACAGAAAAGGCAGCTTGAAGGGCCGAGCTGGCAAACTTTGATATGCAAATGAAGTCTCTTAGAAACTGGGTTCATTCAGTAAGACAATTCCCGCCATCTTCTCCTCGTCACCAGGTGTACTAAGAATCGTGGCCCCTCCAGACAATACCATGTGTTAAAGCTGTGTCAGCAGTACAGGTCACAGATCCCACTGAGGCTTTTTCCTAGGCACGTCTTCAACCTTGGCAAAATAAATAAATCTCTAAATTGATTGAGACTTGTCCCAGTCATTTTCTTTGGTTTCACACTTGCATTAAAAAAGTGAAAATTATGTGTCATTATTTTCTTGTTTATTATCTATCTTCCTCACCTGACTGAGAGACTCTTGGGGCGGAACCATATCTGTTGTGTTTTCTGATGGACACCCACGATCAGCATGGCATGGTTGCACAGATTTTTGTTAATTAAAAAAAAAAAATCAATGCATTTACATTAATTATCTTTCTGAGCTACTGATTTTATAATATATATCTACCAGTGACTTTGTGTTTAGTTATTAAAATGTTAAAAATACTTAGGATAAGATAGAGACATTTTCCTTCCATTCAAATTTAAAATTTTTTTGCTATGTGTGCTTTTTTTCACAGCTTGATAATTTGTCGGTTATATTCTCTAAAAATCATATTGATATTTTGATTGGTATGAAAATTAACATATACATTAATTTTTGAAGTAATTCTTATCCTTCTAATACATTGCACTTTCATTAAGTATCACACTATCTTTCTCTTTTTGTTCAAATATTATTTTAATCTCTCAGTAGAGTTTTATATTAAAAAAAATGTTCCTAATGACTAATCTGTTTTTTGTTAGGCTCTCTCAAAGGCATTTTAAGTTGTTATCATAAATTATTTTAACAATTATATTTTGAATTATTGCCAATATGTAAGGAAGGATTTGGCCTATTTTCTTGGATTAAGCTGCATAACTAAACTTTTCGTATATTCTGATTTTAATATATTTTGTAGGATTGTCGGGTGGACTGAATGACATAAGTATATGAAATGGTTAAATTAGCATATTGTACACATTATCAGCCTTAATAGATATTTATCGTTTTCCTTTCCTTGTCCCCCTCCCCTCTTCGTTGTTAAGAGGCAGAATCGGTGCCTGTGTGTAGAGAGGCCACTTGCCCCCCTTGTTCTGCTCATTCTAGTTCCCGTTGTCTCAGATGTTATCACATGGGCTGGAGCATCAAAAGGCATTTTAATTAATAGTGCTTTTTCATTATAGCCAGTCTAGGGAAGCATTTTATAATTTCTGGTTTCTCAAGAGGTTTTTTTCAGGAGTAGATTTTAAATTTTATCATCTTTTCCTAAGTGTCTTAATCTTTGAATATGATTCATTATATTTATGTATTTCCTAATGTTCTATTGTCCTTAGATTTTTTTGTTAGTCACAGGGTAATATTTTTTTAATGTTATATTGACTTAGGTTTGCAAGTATTTTATTTAGAGTCTTTGCATATATCACATAAATAAAAAAGAGAACGACAGTCTAATTCTCTTGTGTGTCAATTTTAAGTTTTAATGTTAGAGTAATGGTGGCTTCATAAAATGAATAGGAATACTTTGTATCTCTTTCGGTGCTCTAAGATCAATCTCTCTCTCTCTCTCTCTCTCTCTCTCTTTTTCTCACTCTGTGTGTGTGTGTGTCTCTCTCTTACACTTTAGTGAATGACTCAATCGTGTACCCACGTGACTTAAGACTTACCTTATTTCACTGAACCTAAGATACCATCACTGTTAAAATATATCATTGTTTATGTACTAGTGAGAAGGAAGAAAAATACTACCTATTAAACTGTGACTAAAAGAAATCTTACCAGTTAGAATTCTATTTTATACTTGTTAAAATCTATTTGGATCTCTTAAGAAACAACTTTTAAAAATCATATATTAGGTTTTTTCACATATGTACACATATGAAGAAAACGTAAGTAAAATAAATCTAAAGTTTCTTAAATATTTTTCACATTAGCTCTATGCTTCTGAATCTCTTAGACTCCAGATCATTGTCTGTATAGATGAGACCACCTATCAAGAACAGCGACAGGGCAGATGAGTGAGCAGATGTGCCACCATCTTCTCAGGACGTCTCTTCCTGGTTGCAGAAACCATTCTACAAGTTGTGCTTTGCATACAGGGCAACAGCAGCCCCCTGCTGATGGCCCCCAGCCCTCTCCAGGTGATTTCAGCTGCATCACCACTTCAGAGGTCTCAAAGTTGGCAAAAGTTTTTGTCTTAGTACAACATGAACTGTGGTGTCTGATTCCTCTCTTTACCTCACCCTCCACATTCAAGCAAGTAGCAAGTGCTTTTAATTCTAAATCAAACCATTTATTTTTTGTATTTATTATAGCTCCCCATCTCTGTCCATTCACACTGCCACCCTCTTGGTCTAGGTCACATGGACTTTCATCAGGATGGCAAAACAATCCTCCAAGTGTCTCCGTTTCTAGCCTCCAGCCTCCTAAGGCCTTCATGTGGCAGCCCAGTTTTCCTAAACCCCTCACTGCGACCCTCAAGCCGCTGCGTCTCTTGCTTCCTCCCTTGCTGTAGATGCTGTATTTCATTTCCTCAGAGATCCTCAGCTTCTTCCAACTCTTGTCTATCCATGTGTTTCTCTTACATTTCTGACATCGGTTGCATATTCCCATTCTTAGGTGTCAGCATACGTGTCATGTTTTCAGAGGCATTTTCCTGACTCTTTTCCTAACTTTCTGTACCCTTGCTCTTGTTATTGTCTATTTCCAAGTGCATTCCGAGAATAGTTTGTGGGTGGTTTGTTCTCATCCTGTGTCCCTTGAGGATCTCCTCCTCTTGTCTCACGAATGTCAACTGGGCAGAGGACTGAGCCTCAGGGGTTCTCTCTAGCCTCATCATCTAAGGCATCAGTCCTCAAACATTTGGGAAACATCAGGGACTGGTTTTGTGGTGGGTGGTGGGGGGATGGTTTTGGGATGAAACTGTTCCACCTTAGATCATCAGGCATTAGCTAGAGTCTCATAAGGAGCTCGTAGCCTGGGTCCCTTGCATGCTCAGTTCACAACACAGTTTGTGCTCCTGTGAGAATCTAATGCCCCAGGGGATCTGACAGGAGGTGAAACTCAGGCAGTAATGCTCACTTGCCTGCTGTCACCTCCTGCTGTGTGGCTCAGTTCCTAACAGGCCATTGACCAGTGCCAATCTGTGGTCCAGGGGTTGGGGACTCCTGATCTGAGGGGTATGGCTCTGTGTGACAAGGCAAGCTGTCATTCCAACCCTGTTGCGTGGTACTGGACCTGTGAAAATTGTGGAATAATGAATAATTCCGGTCCTCAGCACACAACTTTTTCTGCATGTTCTTGATCAATTTAATCAACTTTAGAGAAACGTATTATCCCCAGTTCTGTAAAGGCATCTGTGTCTATGACTTAGTCCTGCAGCCCAGCCAGGCCGTGGTTGATCTGACCAGTGCTGGAAATTGGCTCTAAGGTTTTTCAGTCCATTGGCTGGTCAATGACTAATTAATATACCTTCCTGAGAAAGTAGTTGGAAAGAGATGGAGAGAAGAGAATTACTCTGTAGTGGTAATTTGAGTGGAAATTAGCATGGAGTTAATATCAGTCAAGGAAGCATGAATGCAGAGTGAAAGCCAGAGAGGACTAGATGGGAAAGAGGAGTGGATCTGCGGGGAAATGGGGATAAGAACACCTTTATATTTGAAGAGAAGGAAGGAGAGAGAGGGGGAAATAAAGAGAAAGAGGAAGGGGGAGGGGGAGAGAGGAGGGAGAGTAAGGGGGTGAGAGAGAAACTAACAAACCAGGAGGCACCTCCTGGATCACAGATATTGATTCCTTTACCTCCTTCTTCACATCCCAACTATCAACAACTCCTTACAATTCTGTCCCAAATAACATACAGCACATGTATGGAAACGGGCATGAGCATATGTCTGCACCTGCCACCTCCCTCTTCTCTCCATGTACTGGACTTCATGCCTTGGAGACCTGTGCTTGCTTCGGCTTATTCTTTCTCTGGGCTCAGCTGGGAGTGCCTCTCAGGGTCAGGAGGTGCAAAGCGCCCAGGCCCACCATGCTTTCAGGCCTGTTCCACCAGTCCTCTGGCCAGGGCCCCACAGGCTCAGAGAACCAGCCAGGAGGTGAATTGAATTGCCTCCCAGAAATCTCTCTTCTGCACAACTAAAAGCCTCTTGAATCATCTGCCAAGCCCCTTTCCCCTCTGTTCCTGCCCACAGGATTTTACCCTGAGAGATCACACCTTCAGAACAGAGTGCTTCTTGCTCCAGCCTCGCCCATAGGGAAAAGTAGTTTCTGAATGTGGATAGACAGACAAGGGCAATGACACACAAGGGAGTGAGCAGGCTGCAAAGCCTTAGATGCCTACGGGGTAGGGTCCCTCAGGAAGGGCAGCTGCCCCACCTCGGGTTGGTGTGGACACCGCTTCAGAGCTGAAGGCGGCTCTGGAGGGTGGACACTGTGTCCGTTTGTCTTCCACATGGGAAAGCCAGCACTGCTCACTCATTTTACTCTTTCTTTTATCCATTTTCATTTTCTTTGGAGTGAATGGAAATTTCTCTAATTAAGTTAGCAGATGAACTCAGGTTAAGGGCTGGCTTTTGTTTTGCATTTATTTGTTTCGTGAATGTGAATTTAGTTTTCATCTTTTTATGCACTCTCATAACTGCTTTACAGGCATGTTGGAAAGGCTGCAGTGGGTACTCTCAAAATCATATCAATTTAGCTCAAGTCCCCAAAGTGTCCTAATGTATCCCCTTACAGGATCTGGCAAACTATATTCCCTAGAATCCAAATTAGGCCAAGGAACCAGCTCACAATGCTGCCTGTTCATTTCACAACTTTGGAGCCATTTTAAAAGTATGTACACATTTTTAAATAGGCTTCCTTTATTAGAGATATCAAATGCTGTTTTAATGACTTTCTCTTTTTTGCTTGCTTTATATAAACCAAACACAGTTCATGTTGTAACATAAGCGCTCCTTTTTGTTCTTTGTAGACGTTACAGAGCATATCTCAAGTTCCGAAATCTTGCAGAGTGTCAAAGCCAAAATTGCACTGGTCACGGTTAAGCATGTCAGGAGGACTTTCATCCAGTCTCCCGCGATAGAGAAGAACGGTTGGAGTTCAAATTGAACTCAGCTCCACTGAAACAAGTGGCTGGAGAGGGCAGAGCTGGCAAGGAGGCATCGTAGGCCAACTGTATTTGCTCCTTGGCCTTACCTAAAGGAAAAGCAAGTTTTCTCATTTCTTTGAGACAAGAAGTAGTTTTACAACTTGGAGTAAGGTGCCCGCTAAAGTTAGTTCCTACCCTCCCACAGAAGTGAGGAGATAGAGTTCTATTCCCTGATGATTACATTTTAAAGACATGCCTTCCAGATCATCCAGAAAGACCATCCTGGCTTGTGAAACTGGCAGGAGGCTTTGAAAAAGATTTAGATCTTCTAGGGGCAAGACAATGACGAGTCTTTAATGATGACAAATGAAAGGAAGCCTCTCAGAAGAGGGGGGTCAGGGGCTCGAGTTGGGAAGAAACCTGTCTAAAGTGAAGTCAAGTTGAGAGAAACGTCAGGCTGTCTTGCTCAACAGGAAGTCATCCAATGCCAGGGCAGCTAGAGAGGGATGAGTTTCTTAACTACTGGTGTGTGTTTGTGAGTGTGTGTGTGTGTGTGTGTGCTTTCCTTTTGAACCATGAGAGTCATAGTGGCGTCACGACTTACAGGAAGATGCAGAGGAGACTCCTGGCCACAGGCAAAGCCCACTGCTGCCTGCAAAATCTGGCACCATCTCAGGCAGTTTGTGTTGAGGCATCAGGTGACAACACTTCTTATAAGAAAAAAGAGTGGGAATGTCACGGAGATGCTTTGGGCACACAAACTGAGTCCTGAGTCTGCGGTGGCCCAGAACCATCCCTCAGGGTGGGGTGAGGTGAGGTGAGCTGGCCAGCAAGGGGCCGGGACACCAGCTTCTCCCTGTGTCCAGAAGCTTCTGTGTCTGCCAGTTGCTCCAATCTGTCCAGATGTACGATGCTGTAGTGTCTCAGATCAGACAAACAGCAAAAGGTGGGAGCAGACCATCTCCCCGTTTCACTGTGGAGCTGGAAGGGAGCCAACTGCGGGAGCCACCCTTACAGAAAGGGCTGCCTGGAAATAATCCGACAGGAAATCTATGACGTTCACTAGGTCTGTCGTGACCAAGAAGGCATTTTTCCCCTTTGTCTGTTTTCTGGGCTATCTCAAGCATCTTTCTGAGAATAAATAGCCCTTATCTCTAATAAGATCTGACAGGCCCTTAATGCATAGAAAGTGTGATATCAGTGGGGAGGAACAGGTGTGTGGGTGACAAGAGTTTCTTGACCCTAAAGCCGCTTTCTTTGTGCAAACCGGCCTCCTTCCGTCACACAAAGGCAGTTTCTCAGCAAGTACAGGAGAGCTGTTTCCATCTGGCAGGGGGATCTGGAAGAGAACTGGCTGCAGGGCAAAGGTCACCTGGGGTCACCACGCAGAGAAAATCGCCCTGCACTGCATAGAGGCTGTTCCCTGGATCCGAGGGAGGCCGGCACTGGGAGACTGGGGGGCACTGCTGTAGCGGCTCCATTGGGTTGAGGCAGGAGTGACGGAGCGCTGCGTTGGTCTGCTTGTGTAGTTGTCCAGGTCGCCTGCTGCTCCTTGGAGGGAGTTGGCCCTCATGCCTCCTTCTTTCAGAATGATGTGACCTCTCTGGTAGCAGCAGACCACAGCGCCAGCCGCTTTGATAGCTGGTAGGAGCCTCACTATCTGCAGGAGAGAATTTGGGTTTCCCAGGGCTGCTCTGCTCACCCAAATGGTCTCTACTCATTTCTAGATTCTTAATCTTGTGCAGATATGCAGAGGGTCACTTTCTGAACAGTCTAGGAGGAGGTGCCTTTGCTAATGCTTCAAAAAACCAAGTTTAGGCCCGGCATGGCGACTCATGCCTGTAATCCCAGCACTTTGGGAGGTCAAGGAGGGTGAATCACTTGAGGTCTGGAGTTTGAGACCAGCCTGGCCAACAGGGTGAAACCCTGTCTCTACTAAAAGTACAAAAATTAGCTAGGTGTGGTGGCATGCACCTGTAATCCCAGCTACTTGGGAGGCTGAAGTATGAGAATCTCCTGAACCCAGGAAGCAAAGGTTGTAGTGAGCCGAGATCGCACCACTGCACTTTAGCCTGGACAACAAAGTGAAACTGTCTCAAAAAGAAAACAAAAGAAAACAAAGTTGAGTTTTCTGATGTCTTGTAGAAGATGGTGATTCCTGTTTATTCTTCTACATCTAACTTAAATCACACCTCCTGCTTGACACCTGAGGCTTTAATTTATATATTGGCGTTAATCACACCATGTCTTCTACTATATGTATGCGTGTGTTTCCTTTAAATTCTGGACTTATAGAAGTTAGCAAATGTGTCTTATTTCTGTTTGTAACCATTAAAACAGTGACTGAATAATGAGCAAGCACTGCATTATTGTTCAACTGAATTTACAGTCTCTCTGTCTTTGAAGGGAGTAATAATGGCAGCAATATTCCTCATAGAATCCTCTTCAAATATTAATATTTCCACATTGGCTATTGTCAATACTGCATCCACTTAGTTATTTTTCCAAAGGTGTTCCTTGTGAAGCTTGCAGGGCAGGAGTGGATAAGTTCATCCAGGGCATATTAATCTCCAGTATCACTTTAAAAATATGTAGTAGTAGTAGCTAATATTTAAAAGAAATAAGGGTGCTATCAAAAGTGGATCTCACCATGGCAACATTGCAGGCACTGACGCTGGTTAAGATGGTGTTGCTATCATCCAGGAGAGATGACAGCAGCCTGAGTGGAGATGGTAGCAGTAGGGGGTAGGGTAGGTGAGCTTAGATGGTGGGAACAGAACCCATAGGATTTGTCCCTGGATTAGCTGGGAACAGTGGTGGTGAGGAAATAAGTCCCTTCAACTCCCCGTCCCCCACCCCAGGGCTCACTTAAGTCGCTTCTGAATGAAGTGACCTGGATAGAAGAGATGGACATTGACTAAGACATGAAACACTGGAGGAGAAAATTTTCGAGGAGATATATGGGTTTGGATGTGATTTAAAGGCACCTGTGAGACATCCCAGTGGACAAGGCTGCTGTCTGTGGTTGTGCATCTGGGAACTCAGACAGAACTTGGCTAGGAGAGGGAGGGATGCCTCAGTTACCAGCATCCACAGAAAGAAGAGCCCCTTTGAGGAGCATCCAGTTACATGTAGAAGGTTTCATTCACTGATAAACTGAGAAATAAGAAAAATGAGTGGCCAGGAGCAGTGATGCATGCCTGTAATCCCAGCACTTTGGGAGGCTGAGGCAGATGGATCACTTGAGGTCAAGAGTTCAGGTGGATCACTTGAGGTCAGAAGTTTGAGGTCAGCCTGGGCAATGTGGGGAAACCCTATCTCTACTAAAAATAGAAAACGTAGCTGGGCATGGTGGTGCATGCCTGTAGTCCCAGCTACTCAGGAGGCTAAGACAGGAAAATTGCTTGAACCTGGGAGGCAGAGGTTGCAGTGGACTGAGATTGAGCTACTGCACTGTAGCCTGGGCGACAGAGCCCAGCTCTGTCTCAAACACACACACACATACACACACACAAAATTAGCATCATTTATTAAGATTTAATAAAATTAATTTTGTACCGTTAAGAAGTTTCATGAATTCCAGATCAAGGCCTTACTAAATATTTGTTATAAAAATGTCATGGCAAAATAAAAACCTTATATTCCTATTTTGGCTTTCTCATTTTATAAGAAGGTGCCCAGAATCAGAGGCTCATGATCAACGCCACCTGCTGCCTGCAATAGGCTGCCCATCTTCATGAGGCCGATGACAGCCTGACGGCTGCTTCCTGACCCTCATGCCCCCAACCTGTGGCTCCCTGGGGCTTTCTGGGGCCCAGGAGCTGAAGGTGAATTGGGTGAGTTCTTCTGGACACAATTTTTCCGCAGTATCGTCTGCCTCTGCCTCTGTTCCCCACTCCTCCTCTTGCCTGCTGCTGTCCTAAGTCAAGCCGCACCGTCTCTCTTCTAGACCCTAATGTAGCTTTGTATTTCACCCACTCCTCCCAGCAGTCCTGAGTGAGTGCATCATGTGAGCTTTTGCAGCACTGTGTTCTTCTCTGACTTAGGACTGTAAGCACTCATCCCCAATGCCACCCCTTACCTTGCACTGGGAGCTCCGCCTAGGGTCTCCAGCTCTACTCCCATCTCACCTCACGCCCTCTCCCTGATGAGCCCAAGCCCTTCGCACTCACGTTTCTGGGCTGTAGTGGCTTCTGCACTTGCTGCTCCTCACCCTGGAGGCTTTCTGAAGACCCAGAGCCCCGGCTGACTCACTCTTGTCACTTATATCTCAGGCTAGACACCGTGGCCCCAAGAACCTTTCCCAGATCCCCGGCCTGAGGTGCCATATTCCCACCTGCCCTTCACTATCATATCCCTGAGGACTTATTTCCTGCAGCCCTTGTAGGCAGATGGACTTACCTGCCCTCGGTTGTTTATTTCCCTGTTCTTCGTCTGCTGTGACCCCAGCTCCATGGAGGCAGGAGGGGTCTTGTGACGCTTGTTCACAGCGGGATCTCCGATGTCTAGCAGAGTGTCTTGCATGCAGCCTGTGATTTATATTTGTTGAATCAATAAACAAGTGAAGAATAAATGAGACGGCATGGACGTGGAGTTCTAGGTTGCTGGTGTTACTACGCGTTAGCATTCAGTCTTGAGAAAGTCATTTCACACCTCAGGGTCTCAGTTTCCTTCTCTGTGAAACGTGAGCATGTGTACTCTCACTTGGCAAACAGTGGCTATTCAATGAGTGGGCGCTGTTAGGGTGAACAAACACCATATATTGTTCGAAGGCTTTTGTGCTGTCACTGAGGCCAAGGACACAGATGTGAGCACTCATCACCATCCAGACCTGATGGATGGGTAATGCATGTGCATCCTTTTAAGTCAGTAGTTAGGTGACATGTAATTCAACCTTTTTAAAAGGATTTTTTCCAGTAGTGCTGATGACTGCACACGATCAGACATGTTGTCTAGATTTGACTACATTCTTTTTTTTTTTTCTATTCATGGTATGTAACTTATTGATTTATTAAATTAAAACATGACAATTAAACTAAAAAACATAATTTACTAAATTGAATTTATTAAATTAAAAATGCACAAATTTCTGCTATTTTCCAGGTATAATGCTAGACATGGAAATGTAGGGGTAAAAAAAAACAACAGGCATTGGCCTTGTTTTTAGGAAGTTCCAGGTACTAGTGGGGACGGCCATGAACAAAGAATCGCGTATGAGAAGCAGTCAAGGAGAGTAGAGGGGATGTGAGAGAATCAGAGAGGGGTCCTGAGTTAGGTGAGGGCTGCAGAGATGAAGGTGACTCTGAAGACACGTCCTTTCTACTGGGAGCAAAAGATGAGTGGGGCAGCAGGCAAGGGTGTGTGGGAGGACAGGAGAGGAGACGCAAGGGGGGGTCTCAGAGACCAAGGAGGAAGGGTGAGCAGGTGAGACTGAAGACACCTTTAGGGGCTAGGAGTTGCCATCAGGATTTTAGATTTTATGCTAGGGAACGCTGAGGGTTTAGAATGGGGAGTGACATGACATCATAGAAAACAGCATGAAAATGCTCTGCCCCAGCAAGGAAGATTATGTCCATTGTCCCCACCCTGCATCCACCAGATTACTTCTTATGCCAAAGGAGATTACTGCAGATTTTCCTCGATGACCTAGTTCTGTAACTGCTCAGTTAGCTCCTGCGACTGCTGTTATTGCATCTGCAGCAGTTCTGAGGGGTATGGGGGGTCTTGGTCTGGGGGCATCAGGTCATTGAGGCACTGAGACGCCATCCCTAGTGGGCTCACTCTTCCTTTAGTCCTTTGCACTAAAATGCCCTGTTTTTGAATTCAAATTTACTTCCTCTTGGAAGTCAGATGTAGGCATTATGTAACTCATGGTTGTAAAAAATTTGCCTGTGCAGGAACCAATATTCTACAGAGTTGGACTTTATACACCATAGGATATAATTTCTTTTTTCAGAAATTTAAAACACTGTTTGATTAAGAAGAACAGATATTCCAATGGTCATAAGTTGCTTAGCAGTGAGGATACGTTCTGACAAATGCTTCGTTAGACAATTTCATCACTGTAGAAACATCACAGAGTGTACTTACACACATCTAGATGGTATAGCCTACCACACACCTAGGCTGCCTGGTGTAGCCGATTGCTCCTTGGCTATAAACCTATACAGCATGTACTGTGCTGAATACTGTAGATAATTGCCATGCAATGATATTTGTTGTCTAAATATATTTAAACATAGAAAAGGCTTAGTAAAAACAGAGGATTGAATCTCTCTCTCTCTCTCTCTCTCTCTCTCCCTCTCTATTTAATGGTACACTTGTCTAGGGCATTTACCATGAATGGAGTTTGCAGGACTGGAAACCGCTCTGGTTGGGCATTCAATGAATGAGTGCCGAGTGAATGTGAAGGCCTAGGATACTATTGTGCACTACTGTAGACTTAGGCTACACGGAATTTACTAAAAATGCTTTTCTTTCTTCAATAACAGATTAACATTAGCTTACCATAACTTTTTTACTTTGTAAACTTTTAAATATTTTCCATTAGTTCTGATTCTTTTGTAATAACACTTAGCTTGAAACAAAAACACATTGCACAGTTGTACAAAAAATTTTCTTTCTTTTTATGCTTATTCTATAAGCTTTTTTCCTACTAAAATTTAAAAGTCTTTTTTTGTTTGTTTGTTTATTTTTACGCTTTTCTTTGTTAAAACCAAGACACAAACACACACACATTAACCTAGGCCTGCACAGGGTCAGGGTCATCAAATCAATATCACTCTCTTTCACCTCCACATCTTGTCCCACTGGAAAGTCTTCAGGGGCAATTACGCGCATGGAGCTTCCATCTCTTTTATGACAATTCCTTTTTCTGAAATACCTCCTGAAGGACCAGCCTGAGGTTGTTTTACAGTTAACTTCTTTTTTTTAGAAGTAGAAGTACACTCTAAAATTAAAAGATAATAAAAAGTATCATATAGTAATACATAAACCAGTAACACAGTAGCTTATTATCAAGTATTATGTGCTATACATAATTGTATGTGCTAGACTTTTATAGGACTGGCAGTGCAATAGGTGTGTTTACAGCAGCACCGCCACAAACGCATGTGTAATGCCTCGCATTATGGTATGAGGATGGCTATGACATCACCAGACAGTAGAAATTCTTCAGCTTCATTATAATGTTATGGGATCCCAGTCCTATATGTGGTCCATTGTTGACCCAAATGTTGTTATGCAGGACGTGGCTGCATTAGACACGACGGCCTTCTCCTCAGAGCAACAGTGTTCAATGTTTGCATCAGTATCAGAGGGTGAACACCGGAACCTGCGGATGTTACGTATATCCTCCCCAGGCTAAAAGTAGCTTCCAGAATTCTAAAAGTTTCCAGATTGTCTTCTTCAGGTCTTTCACTCACAGTAAATGTGTGTACCCCTAGAATGAGGGGGTGTTTCCTTACCTTCTACCGAGTCTGGCAGACCTGCTGCCAGAGCTCCCTTGGCCAGCCACCACCTCAGGAACATCATCCATGACGGTGCTTTCTGAAGCAAGTTTGCGTTTATCACCATGAGGTCAGCTTTACATGACTCATTTATAAGGAAACTGAAATAACTTCTCTCTCCTTATGATTCTGTTTTCCTGCTGCTGCTCTGAACAGTCTGTTGATTAAAAGGAGCCTGTCCTGAAAATAAGACTCTAAACCATTTAAAAGCAAAAGGACAAATTAAAAAGAAGTCCTTGTAAAGCTCTTGAATTAAGCAAATACCTGCTCCATTTTTTATGTTAAGACAGAATGACGAATTAAATGCGGAGTAGACCAAGACATATTGTAACACCAAATGGCTCCAATGACTGGCTGACAACATGTTCCCATTGTTTCCGTAATCATCAGTGTTAGGAGAATTCCTAATCAATTTTTTTTTTTTTAAAGAAAGAAAAAGAGAGGAAAGAAAGTGAGAGTGAAAGAAAGAAAAAAAAAGAATGTACGAGAGAAAGAAAGAGGAAGAAAAAGAGGGAGAGAGAACAGGATTCTTGTTCTACTGCCCAGGCTAG
>CAUYLG010075689.1:0-10308 GCA_963573385.1 Cacajao melanocephalus
TGGGGAGAGATAGCATGGGGGGAAATGCCAGATATAGGTGAAGGGGAGGAAGGCAGCAAATCACACTGCCACGTGTGTACCTATGCAACAATCTTGCATGTTCTTCACATGTACCCCAAAACCTAAAATGCAATAAAAAAAGAACATAATCTGAACAGTGAAAATATCATAAATCAAAATGTATAGGATGCAATTAAAGCATTGCTTCTCCTCAGTTACCTTTTTAAACTTCTGCCTTCCCCTTAAATATTAGTTTTCCTAGAATTTATATCTTACTTATAACATTTTCCATGCTAGCTATTCTTTTTGAGTAATAGCATTCCAGTACTGGCTTAACCCATCAGCTATAATACTAATAATTTGCTAATACTGTTTCTATTTCTGGCTGTAAAATGCTTGGATTTACTAATGAGGCAAATTTACTAACAACCCAGAAGCTGGCTGAGAATGTGTACATTTTATTCTTCCTCTCTTTTACCTTTCTTTGATTTAGAGGTAAATGGATGTATAAAATGAAAAAAATAATGAATGTCTTGTGAAATTAAAAAAAAATTCTCTTTTTTAGTTTTTTAATCTGTGTACATTTAAGGGGTACAAGTGCAGTTTTTCTACATGGATATATTGTGTAGTGAAGTCTGGGCTTTTAACGTAATTATCACCTGAATAATATACATTGGACCCATTAAGTAATTTCTCATCCCTTACCTCCTCCCACCCCCGCCATGCTTCTGAATCTCCAGTGTCTATTATTCCACACTGTATGTTCGTGTGTATACATCATTTAGCTCCCATTTATCAGTGAGAAGCTGTTGTATTTAACTTTCTGTTTCTGAGTTGTTTCACTTATGATAATGACCTCCAGTTTCATTCATGTTTTTGCAAAAGATATGATTTTTTTATGGTAGAATACTATGTATACACTATAAATAGTATATATACATTTTCTTTATCCTATTATGTGTTGATGAATACTTAGGTTGATTCTATGTCTTTACTGTATAGAACTTCTGACTTTTGTGAGCTGATCTGGACTTCATGAAGTCTTAAAGCCTACACCAGAAGAAATGTTTTTCTTAGTTCTTTTTCTTTATGTCCACACTCTTAAATATTGATCCATGAGCTCTATCACTGTCACTGCAGGAAATGAAAGCAGGATAAAATCAAAGAAACCCAGGAAAAAAAAAGAATCTATCTCCCTGAAACTGAAAAGAGATATCCTAAAGCATCCTTCCACACCTCCCTTTCCCATGCTTGTTTCTGCTTGGTCCAGAGAAGGGATTTCCTGCAGCTCAGCAATATTCTTGATGTTTATTGCGTCATCCACATGGGTGTAACCAGAAAAGCATTAACCTCTGCTCAGCATACTAAATTCTCTGGCCCCTGGCACCATGGCCTATATAAGCTTTTCTCCTCATAGAGGTTACAGAATTTGATAATGTATAACTAGTAAATAGCAGGACTAGAATGTAAATTCAAACTTAAATAGAGAAAGTTTACCTCTGAACCAATGTGCCTTCCATTTCACTATACTTACTATCTCTATGAAAGAAATCAAATCGTTCTATCATGTGGGTTTCTCACCTATGCCTCACTCTCACCTGTGCCTCCCCCATTGTCCTCTTAATAAACTCTTTTAACTCATACAATTTAGGTTTGTGGGTATAGTTAAGATTCAGTTGTTACTTAATTTGATGCCAATAACTCTAGAATGGATGATTATTTACAGTAGATATATTTGTCTCAACTAAATTGTTCTGTTCAATTCTAGCAGACTGCTGGCAATGTGGAATTTAACATTTACAATGTCTCCTATACTAGAAAGAACCTAGATGTACGAACCTTATTAGGCTGGTGCAAATTAATTTTGAGAGTGCCTCTCAAAAAGTAATTACATTCACTTTAATGGCCAAACAGCAATTACTTTTGCACCAACTTAATAGTAATTTATAGCTTCAGTGAGACACAAATAAGAATCACATCTGGAGACATATAGGAACAAATCCTTTGGCCAGTTTCTCAGTATCTACATGGCAATATAGTTTTCTTATTCCTCACCAGAAATTATTTATACATTTTAGGAGAAAATTTTAAAATCTCAACAAGTTTACAGAATCCCCAAATCTGTGGAAGTATCTCTCAAAAATCATAAGTTTAATGGCATGCCTCTGAGCTGTCATTACCTCAGTGCAATATAGCCAATGACTTTGGATTTCTAAAAAACATACCTGAAGCATATAGCATATATCAATAGAAACAATCCTACATATTTTATTTTACTATGGTGGGCATTTAATTTGAATGGTATGCCCTGAAAAAACTAGACACTGTTTAAAAGCTCCCTCACACACATATTCCTTCTATTCATGTAATAATTTGCTACTAATAAAATTGCAATTACTTTCATATATATCACACTTGATCCTAAGGCCACACTGGAAAGTAGCCTAGCAGGTATGATTTCTCCCTATTTATGAATAAGGAATATGTTGCTTAGGGCTGTTGAAGGGAATGTCATTGCCATTAGGAATTAATAAAGGAGGGACTGAAATCCAGGTCTCAACTATCAAAACTTGTTCTTTCCATCACATCATAATGTCCCTTGGCCAATCCATTAAGAATGCCTCTCCTCACTAGTGAATCTAATGAACAGAATAAAACAATCATTCATTCATTTATGAAATATTTGCTGAGAACCTGCTACATTTTGTGCAGTGTAATTGGCATTAAAGATTTAAGGTAAATTCAATATGATTCTTATCCTTTAGAAACACAAAATTTACTGTGGGATATGGATAAGCAGAAATTTTGATATTGTTTTGCAAGTGATCTAATAGGTTTTTTTTTTTATGAAAGATTTACATAACTCTGCCTGTGATTGTCAGAAAAGGAATTGCTACGACAATCTCCTTTTGTTCAGAAAATTACATAGCCCACAAAAGCAGAAGTGTTTTGGCTTGAGAGTCCTAGATAAGAACCGCACTAGGTTAGGAATTAGGAGATTTGACTTTAAAGAACTAATTTTTAGAGCAACTTTGGCAATTTGCCCCCTTTTTAAGCCTCAATTTCTTCATCTGTGAAATTAAAGAATCAAGCTAATTGAAAGGTAAATTCCCTGCCAGCCCCGAAGTTTTGTTAATTTATTTTTTTTACTTTTCTCACAGATGTACATAAACTCCCTGTAGGACTGTTTCAGAAATTGCTTCTTAGATTTTCTTTCATGTTAGGACCTCATTCATGATGTGGGTTTCTCGTTTCACTGGAAGATTGGTTCTCATTTCCACTGCCTATTGGCCCACAGAGTCTGTTGTTTGCCAGGAAGTCTGGGATCAAAGTCTAGACTGTTTCAATTGGGATTATTGATATGTGCTTTACTGTATTATCCAGTATTTAGTTTGAGCTGAAAACTTTCTAAGCTATGAATGCCATTTTCATTTCTGTAGGTGAAGGATAAGAAAAAGGAGAAATCTTTTGACTTCTGTTATCGTAGAACTGCTGTGACCATGGATATACAAAATAGCTAATGTTGTTCCAGGGAAATTCAAGATTGGGGGCTATATATATCCATATGGAAATTTAGGCTGAAAGCATACCTAGTTTCCATTAAAAATGCTGAGTGTGTTATTTAAAGTTTGGGATATCTTTACTGTATGAATTTCTACTTTTTATTATTTATTTCATTGTCTATTTATCCATATTATCCATATCTTACTGCACTCAAAAAATAATTTGTGCATATGCTTCTAAACTTTCCATGCACTCATATACCTATATCAAAATGCATCACATGTATAATAGTATGCATAATTCGCTTGAAGTATGCATATATAGAAAGCTACAAAAATGATATAATAGTACATATACTATTTTGTGGTCCCTAACTTTTGTCAATAAATTGCTATGTTAAATGCTTAGCTTTAAATCTTCATTTTTAATGTGTTTAATCATTTTTAAGGTTCTGCTATACATTATTTTTAAAAATAATACAAGTCTAATTTTTATAATTATAAGCAGCAATTCAATGAAAATTCTCGTATAAAAATATGTGAACACTTTCTTAGTAGCTTTTAAGAACAATTTCTAAAAGTGCCATATACTTTTTAAGCTAAAGTCCATGTACCTTTTAGAACTCCTGGTGTATATTAAAAATTTCCCTTAAAAAGGGCGAAAGAGTCTTTATTTTCTTCTTTACTAACATTGGATACTAAACAGAGATTTATTTTATGAAAACAAAAGCCTTTTTTTCTTTACATTATACTTTTTTCACTTAATACACATCTAGAGCTATCTTAGAACAGGTGCCAACATTGCATGTTTTATTCCTTTCAGGTCTTTCCTGGTTTGTCATATAAAAAACATTCCACTGTTGCACACTTTCTTTGATGTTTTCATTAGGTAATGAAGAGTACAGAAACACTCATGACTTTCCCTCATTGTCAGGAATTTCAATCCCAAGTTTCCTTTAAACATTCCTATCTGCAGAACAATTATGACCATGATAAATAACTTTTTACAACACCATAGGCTTTTCAAATATTTTCTTTTTAAATATTTTCTCTTTATTTTTCACACCAATGTTCTTAAGCTTGTGGAAAAGACATAACTTTTAAACTTAATGATGTGAGATGAAGATGGTTGTTCTTTGTCCTGCCTTGATCACCACCCCACATTCACCAGCTTTTCATTTAAGACATTTCCTTACAATAAGCCTTGTAGAATTTCCTTGATGTGTTGTAAGGTCCAATTTATTCATTCTACAAAAGTGTTTTCTGAGTATAATACTGAACTTAGGGTCAAGAATTTCTAGCACCAAATAGAGTGCTTTACACAAAGTATTTAATACAAGTTTTGTGACTAGGATGAAAGATTAATTGGACATAGTTCTGGCCCTCAAGGTTTTTTTCAGACAAATGGTGTGGATACAAATAAAAAAAAATCTGAATGATATTGCCATATCCAAAGATAAGATTGATTAAAATCAGAGCCGAGTATCACTCGACACTGATTTAGGCAGAAGGGAAACAAGTAGTCTCAGAAAGATAATTTCCATCAGAAATTGATAGGAGACCTGGGACATAAAGAACAAACAGGAGTTTGCTATTTGCTAAGAGAAGGGAGAAAGACCAGACAGGAGAGCATGGGATTCCAGTCAATGAGAAAGAAGCATGTGATGAAGAAAACCTTAAAATATGCATAGAAGAAAAAATCAGCATGGTATTTTGCCATGTGTCATGATAGTCATGACATATTAAGGGGTATTATTGTCTATGTTTATTCTTAGCTCCCCAACTAAATATAAAGGGAAGTGAGGTGAGAGAAAGAGAGAGAGAGAATGAGAGAGAGTTAGAGAGAGAGAGAGAGGAAGAGATCAAGTTCCTTAATGCTTGTTTTTAACAACAGCAATTCATGAAACGCTTTGAAGGGATACAGTAAATAATATTTTCAAAATCTAGATAGAAATTTTCAGAAATCCATCTTAATTATTTTGTACCAAAATAGGATCCTATATTGTGACATGTAGGAGAATCCAACAAATTTAGAATCTATTTTAAAAAGCAAAAGAAGAAGTCATTATTAGCATTGTAAAATTAATGTTGCTGGACTTACTAAATTCTAGTTTCTGCTGCTTACAGTTTGTCTTACAAACAGACCTTATAATAATTTAATGGTAAGGTTATTTGTGCTATTGCTCAAGATATGCTTATTATCTCTGACATCTCCACAGTATTTTTTTTAACTGAGTTGATAATTAAAAACCCAATTTTCTCATGATAAACTCCTAAATTCTGCAGAGATGATATCCATGTTTGTACAGTCTCTGAAAGTAATTTGGCATACGCTGATTCAACAGTAAACATTTCCTGGGCTTGTGGTTGTCCACTGCGTGGTAAGAAACTATCCAGGTTCTAAGAATGTAATAAAATTATGCTTGTGCGTGTGTGTGTGTATAGTGTGTGTGTATATATATAGTGTGTGTGCATATATATATATATATGTGTGTGTGTGTGTGTGTGTGTGTGTGTGTAATTTCCATCCATCTTCCATCTATATCATTACGGAAAGAAATACAGGCACCTGTTTCTTTCCACATCTTCTCTAGAGAGCAGTATTACCTCATGATCTTCAGAGAAGTCAACTTATGACATAGGAGAATTATTTAAAGATCCTAAGATTTCAAGAGCATTTTTTATCAGTTTACCAAGTTCAAATTGTTTTAGACTATTTATAAGACATATATAATGTAGGACCAATGGCAGATATGACTTCTCATGCTCAATGGAAATTAGTCACGAAAATATCATGGTACTTAAAAAATAATTACATTCCTTACTATTTGTTCCTGGCTTTTTGATCATCATAAATTTTCAAAGAAGTAACCATATTGAATTGAAATCAAATGTTATGTTCTGATCTAATCTTCACTAAGTAATGTGGAGAATGTCATGTGTATATTTTAAATTATGTCTTCTGTAAAATTTAAAAGGCTAGTTTTTATAAAAATTTAATCCACTTATTCAACATACATTATTAAGCATCTATTCCAAATAGCATTCTAGGAGCCAGAATTAAATAAGATATTAAATAAGATAGTAATTTTCTATTAAAAAGTGTTTAATGGTTATTTGAAATTGATGATTCCTAGGAACAAAAATAAAACAGAAACCAAAATGCTGGAAACAATTCAAATACTGATCTTGCTTTACTTTAATTAGCTAACCACATGACTGATTCCTTGCAACACATTGTGTTCATGGAATGAACAAATAAGTTGTCTCTTCAACGACTTAGTTTTAATTATATTAGAAATGCAAGTGCTCCTGAAGATCAGTAGTAGTATTTATGCTAGCAGTAACAGTACACTAGGCAATTTAATTATATCCTTCAGAAGACTTTTCTAGACCAATTAGTTGAACCCATTTTCACTGAGTAATTCTTTGTAGTCCATTTCAAATCACTAATATGTTTCATTAAATAAGTAACAATCCAGAAGATTCACTAATTGTTTTTCTTTTTTATCAAGAAAGCTTCTAAAATGTCTCTCCAGGGCTTTCCTACACAACAAGACATATCCAACTATTAAAACTTTTGTTTTCTCAGGCTAAGGGACCCACTATGATAACCACATTGACAATGTAGCAAAATGGTTAAAAACATAGGCTGAATTCCAGAACTCAATTCAGCTGCTTACTAGAGAAGTGATTTCTGGCAAATTACATAGCCTCTTTAAGACTTTATTTATGTATATGTAAAGTGGAGAGTACTAATATCTCATTGATAGGGTTGTCATGATAGGTTGAATACCCATTACAGAAGCTTACATTTAGAAATCTGTTCATTATTATTATAATGTATTATTATTATTATTATTAACAGTAGTTATTTCTAATGGCTTCACAAATACCTTCAAATGGAAAGCAATCCTTTCACTATTATATTTGCTCTTCCCTTATATGTGATCCATCCTAGTTGTCTGTTCATGGTCAACTTATTTTCCCTTTTCCTACAACTGCACAGTCCACTTCAAGCCTTTTCTTTATGATGTCCTTGAAATAGTCACAACACCGCTGCTTGGCCTTGGGTAGCCACCATTACGTAGCATGGAGGTAACTGGGCTGTGAATCTGAAATTGGATCAGATTCTAGAACCAGCTGTGTAACTTTGGCCAAGCTGCCTGACCTTCTCTGGGATACTGCTTTCTCTCTTGTGAAATGAAATCTCTTTCAGTTCCATATGCCCTAATCTCATAAAATTTCTACAGATGGAGATACCAATCTATCTCAATATAGTCTCATGTTTATATAATGGGAATTCTACTGTCTTTCCACATGTTCTAGCTATGATTGTTAAAACACTCTTGTGTGTTCTTATCTGAAATTTCTGTAAGTTCTACTTATTGCACTTTTATATTTCGCTGGAGGCACACAGTGGAAATTCTTACTTACATAATAGATTGTGAAGGATGATAATCACACCATACCAGAGATCTCTGGGCTTAACATACATAGCTATCTTAGCTGTTTGTTTTTTTTTTTTTTTTTGCACTAACTAGGCTCCAGGCTCATGAATAACATTGGATGCTATGCATAGCCCATCTAGGAGGACAATTTATTATGAAATAAAGGTACTATTTGGCCTAATTATTTAACTAAGCAGACGATGTAAGCATAATGACCCTCCAGTACCAGGATATGATGCTTCACCTTAATGCTCATCCATCATCATGATCTTTATTGCTCAGACTTGAAACTATTGAGTATTAAATGCATATGCTTTATTTTCAAGTTCCATTTAACTTACCTCCGTGATGCTCCTCACATCCATGCCCATTGACTCACCTTACTTTACGTTCTTAACATGTCAAATGGAATAGATTTCTAGCTGATAAGCTTGCCTCTCATGTTTCCACCTTGATTCATCCTCTAAATGTCTAAAGAATATTTTTTTAAATAGAATTCATTCAAAAGTCTGTGGTCTGACTGTAATGCGATTTTCCTTGGCAGATCTGACTACACTCTCCCAGATCTGCCAAGGAATTTTAAGCCATGGTAAATAATTCAGATTGATAAGAACAAAAAGTGCACACAGAATGTTGTTACACTGGAAAGTAGAATAACTCATATTATTAGAAACATTTTAATTTTAATGCAAATAGTGGCTTCAATATGGGATAAGATTAAAGGTAGGTAGACTATTCAGGAAGTTATTGCTCTAGTCCAGGTGAGAGATGCTGGTGCCCTAAAGCAGAGTAGTGGAGACAGGAATGCTTAAGAACAGGCATGTTCCTGACATATTGAGGATTCTAAACCATTATGTTAATTATCTCTCACCTTCAAATCCTAGCATCTTGGGAGGCTGAAGGCTGAGGCAGGTGGTCACCTTAGGCCAGGACTTCAAGACAAGCCTAGGAAACATAAAGAGATCCTTGTCTGTATATAAAATTAGCCAGGCATAGTGGTATGTGCCTGTAGTCCCAGCTTCTCAGGAGGCTGAGACAGGAGGATCACATAAGCCAGGTTAAGGCTGCAGTGAGCTATGATCACACCACTATACTTTAGCCAGGGTGACAGAGCAAGAACCTGTCTCTCCAAAAAAAGAAAAAAAAAAACCTCTCTCTTCTTTTCTTTCTTAACCTATCCCTGCTTCTTTCAATTCCTCCTTTCTTACTTAAGTGCTTCCCAACTCCATTGTTGACCCTCCCAGTAGGATTGTTCTGAAACTGTTATATAATAGTTTCTTCTGAAAAATTATATGACTATATCATAAAATACAAGCTTTACTGAGAATCCCAGAAACACATCCTAATTTTTATAGCCACATTAGAAATGTTATTCTTAGATCTAATTAAAATTCTTCCCAATACTATTATTTCTATTCCTGTGTCTTAGAAGAGCCTTCCTTGGAATATGTAAAAATATACTGTTCTTTAAATGCCAGATGGACATTACAGGTCTACCATCAATGAGTTAGCCTCATGCTTTTTAACCTGAGGTCCAGAAATATGTAGAGGTCCTTAGATGTTCATTATAAAACCCATTAATTCCCTCTAATTATAAGTCAAAATTTTATGTATGTATAAATCTGGAAAGCCCATAGCTTACATCACAGGTTAAAACTAATTGAGACAGTGAAAAAAAGAAACAGTTCATATATGTGCTTTCTTGATGCTATAGAAATCCCTACCTTAGGTTTAAGTTTGGGCTAGATTATATACTTGAGTGATACTCACTTTTAAGTGCTGTTGTCTTTTCAGTTAGGATTAATATCAGTTATTCTGTCAGGTGTCAACTGCTCTGTAATATGTATCACTATTTTGGAGATGAGAGTCTAAACAGAAGCGTATAATCTGTGACTATGAAAATGAATAGTGATCATAAACATAAGGCTAGTGCTATACTCTAATATCAGAAATAGATCATGATGATGCATATTACAAGGCCCATCTTACATGATTGACACTTTGTAATTTTAAAATATTTTTTAAAAATACATGCACATACTCTAAGTCTATAAAAACACAGATGGTTATGTTATGATTTCATAAAAGACCACTAATAATTGCTTTAAGAAAAGACAATTTAAATAGCAGTATTTTATCATCAAAACCATGTCTTTTATTTTATATTGTACTTTAGGTTCTGGGGTACATGTGCAGATCTTGCAGGATTTTTGCATAGGTACATACATGGCAATGTGGTTTGCTGCCTCCATCCCCCCGTCACCTATATCTGGCATTTCTCCCCATGTTATCTTTCCCCAGCCACCCCACCCCTTGCTGTCCCTCCCCTAGACCCCTCCCCAGCAGAACCAGTG